>JAOXNR010052987.1:0-15203 GCA_028571225.1 Parsonsia alboflavescens
ATCTTCTCCTGATAGGATTTGAAGCCACCTTCAATTTACCAACCTCTCTCTATCATTCTCCCTCTCTCTCTCTCTCTTTCTCTCTCTCTCTCTCTCACACACACACACACACACGCACAAGATCAACACTTTAAACTACTTCAAAACTTCTAGTTGCACTTATCCATTTCTTAAGAGAATTTTTGGTAACAATTCTAGATTATTTCCTTCAACTACAGCCTTGGCTGACCTTTTATCCATTTCTTATTTGACAAAAAGATACTCAAAATATAAACAATCTTGTCATCCTCCTACTTATCACCTAGCAAGCTCCAATCATCATCTTTTGTCTTACTATAATCATTTAGTAAATTTATCCTAGTCCATTTCTATTAGAGTTAAGACTTTCCATTTGCATGTAAAAAGGATTTGACTAAGAGGGTTGTACTTTTACTAAAATGTCACTTAGATTAGTAATGTCTATATCACACATGAGTTTTGCTAACACTTTAATAGACACAAACTATCGAAAGGGCAACTATTTATCATTCTTTGCAAGTTGGCAGGGCAAAAACCAAAACAAAATGTTATCTTGTGAACCTTATAATGGAGAGAATTAAGGTAGTTTTCTATAACTTTGGTGAGTTAGACGGCAAAAACCAGGGCAAAAAATATTTAGAGGTCAAATAATAAATTCTAGAAAAGTTTAAGGACAATAGACACTTTGTATCTTAAATAGAACATAACATAGAAATAAACTTTGGATATTCACAAGTGCCAGCAGGTGCGGCTACTCTTGTAACAGTGCTTCTCTCCTTTCTGGGGCCTCCTCCAACCTAGAACAATTGTCTACTACTTGTCTCAAGTTTTGCATCTTTGGGTTGTATTAGTGTTCATTGTTACCTTGGTTCTATTTGCCGAAGGCTTCACTCCAGGTCTTCTGCTGCTGGTTTTTTAGCTTATTATTGGTTTGCCAAGGAGGCAATAATACATTAGATATTACGGGCTTGGAAAGTTCCTTGTTTTCGGATGAATAAGCTTTGCCAACTACTGAATAAGCTTGACTCCTCTGTTAATTCCATGTCAGATAATATGCAATCTAGTACAGCATTTAATGCTCACATGGATTCTTAGGTTATTGATTCTGGTGCAAATAGACACATGACAAGCTCCTCTAAAGGCTTTCAAACTTATTCTTCAGGTCTTACTTGGGAAACCACCAGAATAGCCAATAGATCTTTCACCCGTCTTTGGATCAAGTGTATTCTGTTCTCCATGTGCACCTAGTATTCAACTATCTTTTGTTCTCCATGTGCCTAAATTTCCTCTTAAATCTTTTATCTGTTAGTTACATCACCAAAACTCTAAACAGTAAAATTGAGTTCTTTTCTTTCCCGATCACTGTGTTTTTCAAGATCTTCAAACAGGGAAGCAGATTGGGAGTGATAGATTGCATGATGGCTTATACATGCTTGAGGGACCTCGAGATTTAGGTGAAACCCTTTTAGGAAAGAATAAGGATGTTAACCTTGAGGTTTAGTGGCATAAACGAATGGGACATCCGTATGTCTTTGTTATGAAAGAGTTATGTCCAGATTTGTTTTCGAGGACACAATTATTGTTGCACTCAACTCACCTAGGTATATTTATTAAAAGGTAAAAGCAAGGATTTTCCTTGTATTTATTCATTCCATAAGATTATTTGTACTCAATTTGATACTAAGATAAAGAGCAGGTAATGGTAAAAATAAATGGATAAAGGTTTTGAAGCTGATTTGGAATCTCATGGGATAAAACATCAAACTAGTTGTCCTTACACTATTGCGCAAAAATGGGGTGATAGAAAGAAATAATAAACATCAGTTAAAAGTGGCAAGATCTCTTATCTTTGCAATGCATTTACCAAAACCTTACTGGGGATGCCATTCTAGTAGGTACTTGAATTATCAACAAAATGTCACTTAAAGCTCCTAATTTCTAGACTCGTCTTGTGGCATCAATGGGTAAGCATGAATACACTATTCCTCCGAAGATGTTTTAAGTGTCATTGGGTATTCTACTACATAGAAAGGTTACAAATGTAATCCTCTATCCCAAAGATTTTTTGTTAGTATGGATAATACCTTTTGGGAATTTGAGCCCTATTTCAACAGAATCTCCTCACCTTTTCAGGATGAGAACCATGAGGAAGAGGTGTTTATTTTTGATAATATTGACACAAAAGAACAAGTTTGAGATTGGAGGCCGGTCAGGGGATGATTACTAGTTGGTTGGATAGACTTGACTTGCTAAGGTATTTAAGGATAAATAAGTCAGAAGAAGCCATCATGCGAACTACTGAAACTGCTGAACCCTCCTCTTCCGGTGATGTTTACATTTTCAAATCAGTTAGATTTGCCTATTGCTCACAAAAAAAAGGAGTTATTTCTTGTACTAAACATCCTTTATCTAACTTTATTTCTCATGATTCGTTGCCTCCTTTTTTTAGTGCCTTTGCCTTGTTTATTTCCTTTGTGTCTATTCCACAGGAAAGGAGAATGTATCCCAACTAGAAGCAAGTTACGATTGAAGAAATGAAGGCTTTGTCTAAAAATAAGACTTGAGAACTAGCCAAACCAGCACCAGATAAGAAAATGGTTGGTTGCAGATAGGTCTTCGCCTTATGGAGTAGATTATCTGGAGACATTTGCACTAGTTACTAAAATGGATACTATCAGAGTTCTTCTATCATTTGCAGTTAATCTAGATCGGGACTTACAATAGTTTGATGTAAAGAATACATTTCTTCATGGAGACATGGATGAAGAAGTGTATATGGAGATTCTTCCTAGATTTGATAATGAATAAAGTCAAGGGAAGGTATGTAAGCTGGAAAAAGCCTTGTATAGATAGAAGCAATCTCCTAGATTGTGGTTTGATAAATTCCACAAAGGATATGATATCCTTTGGAAGCTTGGCTATCGATAGAGCAATGCTAATCATACTCTCTTCATAAGACATAAAAAGGGTAAGCTCACTCTTCTCATTATTTTTGTGGATGACATAGTAATGACAAGAGATGACAGGGAGGTTAATTGGAAGAGTAATTTTTCTCTCAAATATTAGACCAGATGCAGTTGTTCTTCCCATTATCAGCTACTTGAAATCTTCTCCAAGGTAAAAGTTTACTTTTCTTGAAACAAAGCCATCTTCAAATTGAAGCTTTTACAAATGCTGATTGAGTTGGATCGATAGGAGACAAAAGATCTATATCAGGCTATTGTATGCTTGTAGAAGGAAACTCAATCAATTGGAGAAGAAGCAAAATGTAGTTGCTAAATCAAGTGCATAAGTAGAAAATAGATCCATGTCACAAAGTGTTTGTGAACTTCTTTAGGTACAAAATTGGTGTTGGATTTGAGACTGTACAAGAGGAGGAGACTTTCACTGTATTGTGACAAAAAAGTGACTATTAGCACATAACCCAGTTCAGCGTGACCGAACTAAGCATATTGAGATTGATCGACATATCATAAAAGAAAAGCTTGAAAGTGGCATCTTGGATTTAGTTCACGTGTCATCGGAAAGGTAGCTAGCTGACATATTTACAAAAAATCTCAATAAGTGTGTTTTTCATACACAAGCTTCTGCATGTGTCACATCTTTGCACCAACATAAGTTGGAGTGTTGACATGATTGATTTGTATCAACATATTTTAGGACGATGTATAATACTATTAGATTCATAAATTTGGAAACTAATTTAGGTATTCTAAATTTGCTTATATACATGTAACTCCTTATGTATAATACACAAGAGAAATTCTTCTCTAAAAATCTTCATTAAGTACCTACAAACTTGAGTCATATTAAAAATAGTTAATAGAACCTAGTTAAACAACTTGCCAAAAGCAACATAATCCAATTAGGAAATAATTAGGTAATCAACAAAAAGCCTAATGCAACTAGAAACAACTAGTAACTAGAAAGTTTTGAAACCCCTAAGATTTTGGTGCACTTGCCTAAATCTTTTTCTTTCAATCTTTGGGCCTCTTGATATATGTCCAAGATTTGACAAACTCAAAACTATTCTTGGGCTACTCCAAAGGTTTCCACTATAACTTCCTTGAATACATTTGGATTACAAGAATAAGGAGTTTCTTGACCTTCTATTTTTCTAACCAAGCATGGCATATCTTCTAAATTTCTTTTGGATTTTGATTTCTTCATAAGACAACTGAGAAAAAAATTGGAACCTTAAGCTCCAAAGTCCAAACTGTCAACTAATTTTCTCCTTGAAGAAGCTTTATTTCCCATGGCTGAAACAATTGGAACCTGAGGCTCCCGGACTAAGATATCTAGTTGGTTCTGCTCTTGAAGCCACAATGTTCCAGTAGCTGGCTTTAGATCTCAGATCATGCCCCCTTGTTTTCCACCGACAAGTAATATGTATTAAGATCATTTCTCATAAAGCTATCTAATATTCTCATAATAGCATAGCTGACAAAAGATTGTCAATTTGTAAAAATTCTTTCATAGACATGTTTGGATTATTCAAAGTCTATTTTGAACTCCTAACGTTTTGCAAGTTATGATGTGGCAATAATCAAAGCATGATTTATCCTTATATTGAATCAAATTATTCCTCGAATAGAATTTCTATATTAAAGTTGCAGTTAATTTGTCTTTAAGGAGTGTTTAATTTTCAGAAACCTGTTATGTCTGACATTGGGAAGGGAAGACTTCTCCATATCTTGTACAAAGTACAAAGTTACATGTAAGGAGTTTGGGTTTCCTCAACTAGTGTGATGGGTGAAAAACTCTTTGGTGTGAAAACTACCTGTTATTCTCACTTCCTTATCAAAGGTTTGTCATATAATGAGTCAAGCATCCCAATAAATGCAACTAGTCCTGACACTGAAACATAAACCATATCCTTGGGCAGAAAATTTATACTTTCTCAAATACGGTTATCCACATTTCTTGAAACAGCCCACTAGATTTGCTTTCCTTGTAGATATCAAATCCCAAGTATTTATTCAATCCATTTCCCAACCAACAGATCTTTTCTTAACAATGAGAAATCTGAGTATATTCCATATTGTTATTATGTAGAGATGAGGAAAGCCTCCAATTTATCTAAACATTAGATACAAAAAAATGATTCATTGCGGAGATGAGATACAGATCTTAGGAAACAAAATCAAAGGCATCCACATCTGTCCCGACTTTGGCATTAATCTTATAGCATCTAGTCTTCACAAGAGCTGAACTTGCTCCTAGCATTTTAGAAGCATTAGATATATGGTTACTCTACCAAAGAGGAAATAAACATGAAAAGAATATGCAGGAGTTGAGAGTGCCCAAATTTTATGGGGAATCCAATCCTAAGCCCAACAGATAAAGCTAGATTGAGTTGTACAAGGATCTTAGATCAATTAAAATTGATGAAATCACAACAGTGTAGAGCGCAAAGCAAACATGAATTCAAAAATAAATGTGAAAGCCGGAAAGAGAGAATAATTGGTAGACAAACCTGCTTTCGTAGAGAATCCCAAGAGCTTGGCGGATCCATGTGATGATCGGCAGGCGAAAATATCTTGAGTGGGAGGATACGGATACTATTATAATTTCTCGATGATCTTAGGAGCTGCTGATATGTAGAATTTTTCTCAAATGAGGGAAAACCCCGATGGTGTTTTCCTTTCCTTCCCGTTGCAGTTGTGAACAGCCCCTGGGACCCTTCCTAATTACCACCACTTTGTGTCTTCTTTAAGTTTCTACACCAAAACCAAATTGATTTTTCTTCTCCGATTTGGTACCCAAAATTATGTCCAAAGTCAATAGTAATATCTATTATTTTTTATCGACCAACTTTATACCTAAATAATTTTTGAACATTTAAGTTAATATGCCAGACTACGTTCGATGTATTTCTAGTTAAAATTGCACGTATTGGTTATTTTAATACCTAAATTCATGATTGCTACCATTGTTTTTTCTTTTGCTAAAAAGGTACTCAAATAGAAAGAATGGTATTTTTAGTCTATCTATTTATAGATTGCTATTTTCATCTATAAACTTTTTATTTTGGAGTTTTTGATCTTTCAACAAATTTTTTTTGGTGCAATCGGTCCTCTTGATTATAAATTGGGTTGTATGAGTTTTTTCTTTAAAAAAAAAGAAGGATATTTTTGTCAACCCACATTATAATTAACGTTACTCACTTATTAATCACCCTATTTCTACCCATTCTTTATTAGGTGGGTTATTAAAATGGAGCTCTAGGAGTATTTTATCTAATTTTGAGAAAAAATAGATGGATTATAAATGGATAAATGAGTTGGTTAGAAGTGAGTAAAGTGAGTTATATTGTAAATTGACAAAAATACTCATCTTCGGTAAGGAAAAAAACTCATAAAAATTCAGTTTCAAATCTAAAGGATCAATTGCATAAAATAATAATAAAAAAAAAATTTAAGGATCAAAAACTTCAAAATAAAAGCTTATAAATGAAAGTTACAATTTATAAATAGTTGATAGACCAATAATATCATTCTTCTGACTCAAATAACTTATTACTTGAAAGTTAGAGTATTTAATCAACTAAAAGGAAAAATAATAGGTACCAAATTAGCGATTCTCCCCTGAAAAAGATTTTCTTGGAGGGAAATACATTAGGTTGTGATCAAAAGTATTAAGTTGGGGTTGAATTTTTGAAAGTTGTTTGTATATTTAGTTGGTAGGAGAAAAAAAAAACATAGATACTAATCTTAGCATTGAGCATAACTTTATATACCAAATTGACTATTCTTCCTTTTTTTTTTATTTTTATAAATGTATTATCTGTCTTATCTTCTATATATAATGTCAAAGAAGTTATAACTTAAATTTTCAACAATTGTCAAGATATAATTGTGCTTTATTAAAATTTATTAGTAATTTTGTTTGATAATTTATAATGTAATATTAGTTGATATTAAATATTAAGAATAAAGAGAGATTCAATTAATTATTAATTGTCTCTAATCGAAAATATAATGCAACTAGTTGATTACCGCTCATAATAGTCATAGAACTCGTTGATCTATAAAGGACTTCCTACGTGAATATTAAAAAAAATACAAAGAGAATTGATTACTTCATTTTCAATCAAAAAAGTTATCATTCAAACCTACATGCAAAATTAAAGCACAAAATGCCTACCTTGCAGATAGTGCAAGAAAATCAAAGATAGATTATATGAGAAATCTTTTTAAAAAAAGTAATAATAACATCAATATTCAAAATAGTATAGAATATATTAAAAATGAATAGCTCCTCTAAAACAGTAATCCAATCAAATATATGTGCCAATGCAAATTTCTATCAAGAAATAGGCATAAAGAAGTTGAATTTGTTCTGCAGTTCATTGTTCAGCTTGCATTGAAACTTGATTCGACCACCCGTCCAAAAGGTTTGAGTCCAGTTTTTGACTCACATTGGTTTTCAATACTAACTGGACCTGTGACCATTAGGTTCTCTGTCTGGCCGATCCCATTTTAATAACCATGTCGCGGAGAGAGGCAAGGCTTTCTCTGTTACATAGCATTGGGAAAAGACCGGGCACAGATCCATGTAGTAACTAGTAACTTGTGGCCCTAGGGGAACAATTATTTTGCATAAAATACTATATATTATACTATAATTATGTCCCTGCCCCATAAAATATTACTCTCCAGTTCATAATCAAACATTTCGATTTCTGTTTTGAGTTATATAAAAAAAAAATCTCATTTCCTTAATTAATTAAAATTTTATTAAAAAACTGATATTGTTAAATTTAAAATAAATTAAGTTAACTAATTTTCTTAAAATTCATACACATTAAAATGAAATATTTAATTCCAGACAAAATGGGTAAAATTTATCTCATAAATTTAATATAAATAAAATTTCACCCCCATAATAAAAATTATCCTAGATCTGTTACTAGCAAAGACATTTGGAAAGAGCTCTTGCCAGTTCTGAAACTGAACAAATAAAATCTAATCAAGGAAACAAATATTAAAAGAAATCAGGTTTTACCAAATCAAGAAACAGTTCAACATCCCTGCTAGAGTATCATTAGCATGAAAATGCATAAGAGAAATATCAGAGTCTCAATTTTACACTTTTCTCTATAAGTAATGGCAAATAAGTTTTGTATCATATGTAACACTGCTAGTCTAATCCTCCATAACAGTTACCCCTGGTTCATCTGCAACTTCATTCTCTTCGCCAACCACAGCTGTATCAACAATGCCATTAGACGAAGATACAGGGCCAACCCCAGTAGCTGAACATGATACCACTGTTGCACCTTCAGAACAGGATGAGCTCTTTTCTCCTTGCAGGCAAGACTCAGTTGCGTCAAAATTCTCAGTCCCTAGATCAGC
Organism: Parsonsia alboflavescens; assembly: GCA_028571225.1. NCBI lineage: Eukaryota > Viridiplantae > Streptophyta > Magnoliopsida > Gentianales > Apocynaceae > Parsonsia > Parsonsia alboflavescens. The sequence continues at coordinate 8,376 of JAOXNR010052987.1, forward strand.
CCCTGCAGCAGGTGATGAACTGCATTTTAAAACTCCTTGCTTTTGATCATCTTTCACAGGGACAAGAATCTGCTCCATTTTCCTACCAAGGGTTTCAAGCATGAGAAGGTTCTCTCTCAACTTCAAACTTGCTGGTCCATCTGACATGTATGCTTCCACGGAATCTGATGCATTTTCAGAAAGTACTTTGCACATCTACATGAAGTCAAGTGACATAAAAGGTTCTCAGTCCATTCTGTTAGTTTCCACCCAATAGATATAAGAAGGAAGAAATCCAGCTTCAAATAATTAAATAAATAATAACCTATACCTCATTGTACAGCCAAGAAATATCAGCCCGATCAGATTTGACATCACATGCAGCTGTAGAAATTTCCTCAGGAGCTGCCAATATAAAGAAAAGGTTCTCTTGAGAAATTAATGATATCATATACCGAAACCAAGTACTAGGCTACACCAATGCAAGACACGGCCATCTTAATATCTACCAACAATTACAATCGACTCTCAGCATCAAATGTCCTATCATGAAGACCAGCTTTACAACGATCCTTCAAGGTCCTGCATCTTTCTATTAACTCTATTATGCATTTAGTATAACAGCTATTTGTTAAAAATCTAGTTGGTAAAAGAAATTTCTAAGTTGATATCTCGGGAACAAGCAATTAGGAAGAATATAAGAACTGTACAGCATGCTTTCATAATAACCAACACTCCAGTGGTATCAGGTTCCAGTTTAGGCACTGAAAATGATCTCTTCAGATCAAGTATCAATAGACATGCAGTATTGCGGATTTATTATGCAGTTCGGGGCATAATGCCAGGAGTAGTCTGGCCAACTTAGAAATGGTATAGTCAGCCATGAAGATTCAAAAACCGAATCATCATCAATGCTTGTGTACAGTAAGAGAAAAATTTGAATAGTATGATCTTAAATTACCAGGGAGAAAGTTAAAAAAAACAGGCCATTTGAATTCCAAGCTTCCATTTTCACAAACTTTATATTAAGAGTCTTAGTTAAACTACACTCCACATAAGGCAAGACCTAGTACAACTCACATGGTTTGTTAAGAATGGTAAGGAAAATTAGTTTCTTCTAGATTTGTGAACTAAGGTTCTTCGTCATGCCAGAGTTAAACTATTACCATGAATTCTTGCAATCTATGGGATCAATAAATCTGCTGCACTATGTGTGCAGTATTTCTGATGTGTTACTCTATCTTTGTTTAAGACTGCTTCAATTAAAGCCCCATATTGAAACATATGCAAAGTTTTCGGCTTAGATTTCCCATTATTAAAAACACCTAGACCATAAGGAACAATACTCACAGAATGCTTCCAGTTGAGGCAACTGGTTAAGCAATTGGGAATGGGAATCCTCAAGTCCAGATGTTGTCATATCTTTAACCCTCTGTCCAGTCACCATCTCATCATTTTGTATCTCATCAGGCTTGTCATCACCCTGCAACAAATATATGCATAGGAGAACATTATAGAAAAAAGAGGAAAAAGAAAGCAAAAAAAAACCAACCAACCAGTTCAAATGATGTATTTACCCAAACAATATACAGGAAATCAACACTTCCAGCCCTGTGATCTAGAAGTTACCAATGCTTGGGAATGGGAACAGTGGAAAAACAGAATGAAAAGTCACCATCAAAGAAACAGCAACTGAAGGTTTCCACATGTGTGGTCTATATGGTGTATAAATAACTTGACAAATGACAAAATCAAAACCAATCAGATTAATAGCATCGAAAGGTAAAAATAAAATAGCATTGACCAGTAAAATATATTTTATTGGAAATGGAAGTATCTCCATAGCCTGTTAGAAAGAAGAAATAACCCAAGAAAACAGATCTTCTATTTACAGAATCCCCCCCCCCCTCCCTCCCTCCAAGTTTCCAGGAAGCAAATTGACACACAAATGCAATATTTAGAAGATGATAGAACAAAAGATTGACAACTCACAAAGTACTCTTTCTGATATTCTGCGTTAAGGCCTTTTTCCAAAAGCAGTACCCGCTTCTTGATGAATTCCACTTGTTTTCTCTGCATCTCTCGAAAATGGTACAGTACAGTAGAATCATGGTATAACTGCGGATGAGATGAAGATTCAGAGGTTCCAGGTGCAACTCCAGCCCCGTTGTCATTGCCATTACCAGAATTTGCTGCTGTGTCAGCACTTGATACATTTGGTGGAGTTCTTGTTTGAGATACTCCTGGCTCCAGAGCCTGTGCTTGATTTACCTCAGGAGCAGAAATTTGTGGAGTCCCTTGAGGAACTCCTGAGACTGGCAAAGTGATTACAGGAAGATTAAGCTCTTTGCAAATGACATCTTGGATCTTTAAATCCTTGTCATCGACAATAGCTTGCCATCTACCATAGCCATGCCTTCATTCCCAACCAATTCAACAAACTCAGTAATTTTCAATCATATCAATATTCTGTATTGGTTGGTGTGCGTACGTGCAGCCATGTAAAATTACGTATAAACTGAAAAGTTAATTCTGAGCATGCATGAATATGAACCGCAATTATTGGTTTCTCCCGAAGTCTAAACAAATTGCTGCATTTCAGCATGACAAAGAAAATGATATATTCTTCCATTTGTTTGCCGTTCATAAAAAAAGAACTCAAATTTTCCTCCTATTTGAATGAATAAATATTTAAATAGTAGGATATAAGGATACGTACTTCAGAACTGCACGTAACAGTATCAAATCATGCTCTTCGGTCCAAAGTCTTCCACTTTTAAGTCCAGGATAGCGACAAATGATGTCATGTGCAAACAGGGGAATTCCTATGTCTCGGGATGAAGCTTTTACCTGTCAACCAACATGCCCAATTCAGACATGAGTTCAAAAAAGATGCATATTCAACAGATGCACTCAGATATCAGCTGGAAACTTTTCAGTGTCTCCATAGAACTTTGAAATTTGTCTCAAACATATCCACACATCCAGAAATTGTCTAGTTAAATTTCAGCCGAAGATACATCCATTGCTATCATAAAAGGGTGAAATGGCCCAAAGTACTTGAAAAGGCAGGTTACTTCAATTATGAGTGCAAGAACATGAAATTACAGGGCAACAGCCAAATAGAAAATGTGACAGGTAAGAAGACTTGTAACTCATTCCCAAAACAGTAGCATTCTATGTATAAAACTTAAACAAAGGGGTTCCAGAGTACTGACAAAAAAGATTCATTGAACAAAGAATTGGTATTAGGTCCTAATATCAAAGTTGAGCTAAACCTGTTAATGTTGCCAAACCAATTGACTTATTTATGCCAAAACAGAAAGCACAAAAGAGAGAGAAAAAAAAAATGCACAATTCAGGCAATCTTAGAATTAGTGCAGTGACAGCCAGATATAAATTTGGCTAGTCAATACTGTACTGTTTCCTATTCTAGCATAAAAACTTACTTTGTCCCTGATTAGTAGTAACTGAGCAATCCTAACAAGAACATCTTCAATTCGCAGTCCTTCTTTGGGAACACCATCTACAGCAAGGAAGACAATGCACTCAGTTAGGATTTGAAGCAAAAACCCCAAAGGAACATGCGAGAAATAATCAACTATAATAACCAGCAATCACCTGAAAAGGTGGGCGAATCAGTTATGTCTTCAGCTATGTGAGACAAGAAAAGTGTCCCATAACTGGCCAAGAAAATAAAAAATATATATTCAGCCCACTTTACAAAACAAAACTAAATACGAACCATCAAGGGGTAAATGAAATTGCCAAAACATTGATAGTTTTTATCATATATGTCAGCTTCTGGTAGGAAGTTAATAATTGAAGCAAATGTTAGGAGTTGCAAAGAATCAAATTCTCAGAAAGGCAATTGGCTACCAAATTTGCTTGCAGTGACTGAAGGTTAAGAGAGTATATCACATGGAACAGGCTGTGTTGCAGAGGATGAGGAGATACATGATAGTGAACCGTTAACAGAATATATAAATCAGGTTGAAGATGCATGATGTGTAGATTGAAGTTTGCCTTCTCCTGTTTCACTTCCTACAGTAAATAATACCTCTATTCTCAGTTACTTGTCACAATTTGTAGAAGAACATCCTTTAAAAAGAGTTAGAAGAACTTCGAGGAAAAGGTATCAAATCAACCATTCTAAGAAATGAAAACAAATGTGTCAGTTTGGTAGGATGAGGAAACCATATAGAGAAAGGTACAAACAGGAGGGTGCTGAACACCCCCCCCCCCCCGCCACCCCCTCTCCCTCTCTCTCTCTCTCTCTCTCCATAATGTGACAGAGATGGTACAATTTATGCCATGAGCCTGACATTCTATTGCATGATGTTTAATAGACTGCCTGGTGTTAGGAAGCACCAAGACCATTCATCAAAATGTAAAGATGAAGATAAATGCCCAAGGGTTCCTTTTCAATTTTACTTGACTGCAATCAAAATGCCATAGATAATATGCATGATTTATCATATTGTTATGTTTGACATCTATCATTATTTAGTTTAATTGGCCTTGAAATTCTCAAGGAACTAAGATTATTCATAGTAGTTTACATGACCAAAAGACATGCAAAAATAAGTTTGTCACATTCATTCTCAGATGCATATTAACTGCATTGGTAGAAAACAAAAGTTCTCAATGTGTGTATAAATATAAATAGACAGATATGAATCTAGTCAAATCATAAGCAAACACATCAAAGCAAGACAGTAATTTTGATCCAAGATAGGTAAGCAAAGAATGATGATTAATTGGACAGTGTATTTGTCAAGCAGTTCAATTCAACCCACCCTAAAGAGCTTAACCTTTTTAAAACTTTTAGATGTCTGAAAATTTTTAACAGGGTTTTGTGTTGTTTCACTTGTTGACCAGGTGTGAGGCCTTGGGCCAGTTATTAAGAACTTGCATTCAACCCACAGGTGAGGGAGCCTTCTCTCTATCAGTTTAACCTTTTAGATGAACAGGAAATTGACCAGTATCCACAATTAAAGAATGGCGAAGTAAACCTAATATGTATATTCAATGAAAAATCTTAGAAAGAAAATTTGCTATGAACAAATTTGGGCACAAAAATATCTCAGGATGATACTAAGTAGATGCACATACTCTTTAATCTCTTCATAACTCTTCTGCTTTAGCCGTGGTGTAAATTCTGCCCAGTCAAAGACTCCAACCCCAAACCTATATATACACATGAAAAAAGAAAAAAGCCAATAGATATTGTATCATTATTGAGCTGCCATATTCAATCATCCACCCACCACAGAATCCTCAAACAAGTTCATTAGCTTGGAGACCCTAGAGGGAGGAGGGCAGAGAGTGATTATGGAAATCAAAAGACGATATGGGAAGTAAACACTGGCTCTATATTTGACCTCATCAAAATTTGCACAAATAAAGCTCTTTGACTTTGATTGAAGCCCAGCACTCTAAATGATCTCCCTTCACCTTCCATCAATGGAAGTGGTTCAGATGTGTCCACTGGATAAAGAAAAGAAAAAGCACATTAATCATAAGATTCTTTTGTCATGCATGACCTGATGTCAGCAATGAAAACCATACCCCTGGCCCTTTTCCTGTAAGGCTTTCTTGTTGCTGGAGTTCCACTTGGAACTGTCTCGCCATCAGTCAAATCAGCTTCATAGTTGTCATCTTCCCCATCAGAGCTCACATCTTCTAGACCAGCAAGATCATCATCTTCCATAGAAACCATCTGGCAAGAGCATCAAACAGGCACAACTTGAAGAAAATCAACTTAGACAAAGCCCGAATGAATTTTCATGGCTAAAGGATTAAAAGATAAAATTTAAAAGAGAAATGAAATTGCATTGCAAATCTGAAAGGATAAACTGTCAATTGAACCGAATATGCAGTAAATGAACACTCTATATTCAAACCGCGAACTGCTTACTTCAACATTACTCTAAAATCCATTACCAGGAGTACCTTGCATCCTTCATTTCCTCCCAAAAGTACGACATAAACATAAAGGATACCGAAGGAAAAAAAAAGGCAGAGGTAAAAAGATGATGATGGAAAGTTGGAATTAAAAGCATCAAGAATAAAAATTGTTCGAAATTCTCTGGTAGTGCTTCTCTTTTTGCTTCCAGCAGATTAGTTCCTTCCTGAAGTTTTCACATCATGACTAAAGAAGGGTAACGAGTATAAATTTCCAGTGTTGGTTTGCCACTGATATTTTTAGGGAAATAAGTGTCATATATTGGTCAAAGCAGAGTTTACTTATTTGAAGATCACTTTCAGTGAGAGGATTCAGAAAGTGCTTTCTATCAAATCAAAAAATGGTAGATATAGAGATCTTCCAGCAGATTATGAAACCAAACAACTTCCTAAAAGTCTTCTCAATTTATACAAGACAGTTAATGTCAAAAGAGAAGAACTTTCAATATTCCAGGGTACCTGTTTTCGATTTCTTCTGCGCTTGCCCATAGAATTGATCTCTTCGACTTTATGAACTTCGTATCTGTCACGTAACAGATCTTCCCAGTAACTAGCTCTTTCGGAATTGTTTACTGTGGCTTTATTTTCAACAGGAGCTGCTGGTTCTTCCATTTCCGCTCCAGCCTCCACCTCATCGATGTACTCAAAATTTGCCACCTAATTTTAATTTCCTTCAGCTTTTTGTTATAAATAGACAACACAACAAAGAAATGAAACAAGTTGAACTGTGCAACAGTGCAGATCTCAAGTTAAGTTATAATACAGGTAGAAAAATTACACAGGGCTTATCTACTTCTCTTTCCCTTTATAAGTGACAAGCATATCACTCATTGAGAAAGCCCTGTTTGGAGATGGACTTACTGTGAAAACATAATTTTTAAA
>JAOXNR010052988.1:0-46911 GCA_028571225.1 Parsonsia alboflavescens
AAATTCAGTGAAGTTGGAAGCAAATTATAGTGGTTTTAACTTTGAGCAACGAATTATGTAATTAACTATCTTGGACTATTTGCTTATTTTTGGGACAATCCCACATTGGAGTTCAAATCTTGGACTGTTTGCTTATTTTTGGAACAATCCCACATTGGAGTTCAAAGAAGAGGTAAGACCCAATAGAGTATTATAAATTCAGAACTTAAAAGCCCTTAACATGCACAAATTTCATTACATAATTATGAAATTGATTTTGTTTATTTTTCAATTCAGTGTGTTAAGTTTTTAATTTTATCAATTTAGTCCCAAAAGTTTTTAGAATGAAAACCGGTTGGTTCAATAGCAAACTGGCCGGTTTTTACTGGTTTGCTAAAAATCCACCGGTTTTTTCCTTGAATCGGATCGATCAACTGGCCGGTTCCCAATTGGACCGGCTGGTCCAGTCTGGTCCACAAAACAATGGTTCTATGATATCCTAAAGAAATCGAAAGATTTCCCGTAGATAGGAGAGTGCCAAATAGTTTTCAGCAAATTGAAAGACTTTCTGGGGAAGCCCCCACAAATTGTCTCTTCAATTTCAGGGGAGGAAATCTTAGTGTACTTAACTGCGACGGAGAAGGTCGTTCATTTAGCGTTGCTAGTGGAAAGGTCAGGATTATAATTTCCAATATACTATGTAAGCCGTTTGCTCCTAGGTCCTGAAACTAGATATTTAGACCTCGAAAAATTATTGTATCCAATAGTTATTACTTCCAAGAAACTTATGCCCTATCTTGAAGCTTATCCGATAAGAGTGTTAACAAATCTTCCACCAAAACTAGCTCTGGAAAAACCCGAACTATTGGGCAGGACGATGAAGTGGTCGCACAAGCTCTCGGGATATCAAATTGACTTTGAGCCAAGGAAAGCTATCAAAGCTCAATCTCTCTCAGACTTCATAGAAGAATGCACAAGAGTTCCACTGGGTCTCGCAAGCACTCGTGAAATTGATATCTGGACCATGTACACAGATGGCTCCCTGGAAAAAGAAAATTCAGGTGTGGAAACTGTGTTGATCAGCCCCGAGGGAGTGAGAATCCCTTACTCTGTGAAATACAACTTCCCAACCTCAAATAATGAATTTGAATATGAGGCTCTTAGCAGGTCTAATGCTTGTAAGAGCTTTGAAAGTGCCAAAACTGCACGCCAAAACTGATTCAAAAGCAATAGTCAGCCGGGTTGCTGGAGAATACAAACCTAGGGAGGAAAATATGATTAAGTATCTCAAAAGAGTAAGAGATATAACATCTAAACTTAAGTATTTCCTTATCAAGCAAATGCCTACAGATCAAAATTCAGAAGCAGACACACTATCCAAGGTCTACCGTGAGCTTGCAGGGATGAAAGCCGAGCTACTAGTGGAACAATTATACTCTTCTAGCATAAACTAAGAAGAGAACTTGATAATAGATGATTAGACAAACTGGAGATACCCAATCTTCAAATTCCTCAAAGATGGGGACCTCCAGCAAGACAATAATGAAGCTCGCCAAATACGGAAATGGGCACCTCGTTACTTCCTGATAGTAGATGACAAGGTACATAGAAGGTCATATACATGTCCGTTACTCAAGTGCTTGTGTAAAGGCGAAGGAGAGCATGTCATTGAAGAGGCGCATAGTGGAATATGTGGATCTAACATAGGATCAAAGACCATTGCAAAGAAGATTTTAAGGATTGGTTATTACTGGCCTACAAAAGTTTCCGATATTGAAAGCATCATCAAAAAATGCACAAGCTATCAGCTGCATGGAAACAAGTCGCATGTACCACCAGCGAAATATATATCCATTAGCACGTCTGTGCTATTCGACATTTGGGGTATTGACATATTAGGACCCTTCCCGAAAGGGATAGGGGGTGTCCAATTTCTGATTGTTGCTGTAGAATACTTCACCAGATGGGTGGAAGCAGAACCACTGACAGTAATTTCCTCACCAAAGGTATAGTCCTTTGTATGGAGAAATTTTGTTCGGAGGTTCGGGATTCCCGAAGCTATCATCTCTAAAAATGGAATGCAATTCATAGAGACCTATTCAAGACTTTTCATGAAAACTTGAACATAGAACAGAGATTGACCTCTGTAGCTCATTCCCAAGCAAACGGGTTGGCTGAAGTTACAAATAGAACCATTCTGGAAGGGCTCAAGAAAAGGCCCACCAAGCTCGTGAAGGAAGGTTGAAAACCTTCCAGGCTAGAAGAAATTCCAATCATCATATGGGTATACAAAACCAAACCTAGGAAAGCAACTAGAGAAATGCCTTTCAGTCTATGCTTTGGTGCAGAAGCCGTAATGCCAAACGAGGTTGGAATGAAGACCTTAAGACAGTCTAAATATAATTCAGTCTTAAACGAGAGAGAGAGAAGGGTGGACCTCGACCTCCTTGAAGAAGTCAGAAATAAAGCTATGGATGCCGATAAGAGATATAAAAGCCAAGTTACAAATTTTTTCAACAAGAAGGTCAAAGAATGGCATTTTACAGTTGGAGAAATGGTCCTTAAGAGGTCGGATATCGGAAAGCAAGGACAACTGACAAAGTTACGAGAAAGTTGGGAAGGACCTTACATAATCCTAGAACTCTACAAAGGAGGAAACTATAAGCTCGTCGATGTCAAAGGAAGATAACTTCTAAGGCCTTGGAATGTTTACCACTTAAACAAATTCTATGCTAAAAGGCTTTCTAAGATTTCCAAACCAAGCAAGCTCATTATATAGTTAAAAGGAGCTCGCTGAACGACGCTTGCTGATCGGTAAGGAAGAGTCGAAAAGAACTCGCTGAACAAAGCTTGCTAATCGGCAAAAAAGTGCAGAAGGGAGCTCATCGAAAGATCAAAGAAGCCTACTGATCGGTGAGAAACTGCCGAAAAGAGCTCCCCGAATGAAGCTTGCATATAGGCAAGAAAGTGTTGAAAGGAGCTTGTAGAAAAAGCCTACTAATCGGTGAGGACGCGCCAAAAGGCTCGCTGAACGAAGCTTATTGATCAGTGAAGAAGCCCCAAAAGGAGCTTGGTGATTTGCTAGGAAGCCTCAACGACCTCTTTTATTTTGTTTGAGCAAATGGCATATCAAATTTCAGAAGTATAAATAAAAGATAAGTATGCAGAGCTCATTCAGGCCTCATTCATTTAAGTTTCAAAGCCGGTTCAGATTATTATGCAAGTGTTAAATGGTGAAGCAAAAAGGGCTAAGGCACTTGGATAAATTTGTGATTGATAAAGAGAAAAAGTATTCGGTACAAGACCAAGAATATAAGCTTAGAGAGCTGAACATTGTATACTACAAAGATGAAGAAAAAGGACGATGAGAGATCCTATTCTATTACAAAGTTAACCTTATTCATCATCGTCCCTTGGATCCTCCATGGAGCTCGGCAAGGCTTTCTCCTCCGTAGCTACTTCTCGGCTTTCGGCCTTTGAGGGACCTGCAAGGTAATTAACAATATTGTCAAATGGAGGTCTACCTAAGGATAGACAAGTAGCTCGGAAAAGGTCGAGTACCTCATTGAAATCAATATGCAGGGGATGAAAGGGGTAATAAGTAAACCATGGATAATTGTACCTTCAAGACTAGAGCATGTGCTTTTGGGGGAGTATCCAAGATTACCCTTCTTCTTCCCTTTTCTAGACTGACCCTCACGAGCTCGGCCGATCTCTGCCAAGACCTTAGCAGCGACGACCTCTTTCAAAAAGGTCGCAACAAGGTCTTCCTTCTCCCAAGGAAGGGGAGCTGCTTCATCTGGATGGTATAGCCTCTCATGGACCTCTGGATAGGTCTTCAAATCCTCGTTGAGCTCCGAAGCTTGTCAATTACATTGATTTAGAGCCCGTGAGTGGAGGTCGGAGGATGGACTCTACATAGTCTTGGAAAGTTGGGATCCCTTCGAGCTTGGTCAGGGATAGACTGCCATCTTAGTTGCAAATGCCCTGAAAGTCCCCAAGCCAATCCTCGAGCTCATGGATGCTATCCTTCTGCTTATTGCCAAGCTCAAACAGCTGGTCATTTTTCTAAATCGCATCCCCAAGGGTTGAAGACATTATCAGATTCTCATCTTTGGCATCTTCTATTTTCTTTCTGCACTCTTGTAGAAGGTTAAACACATTTGTATACTAATCATTGGCCTTTTCAGCAAAAAGCCGCAAGCTTTGAATTCTCTTTTGCAAGACGTGCAATCTTGTCCTAGAGCTCTGAGACCAAGGTAGAGAACTCCAAGTCCTTCATCCTCTCCATCTGTCTCCTCAACTGCTCACTTAAGAAAACATGATTCTATAAAAAGAAAAGAAGAGAGTCGATACTCAAGACAAGTTGAAAAGAAAGCAACAACAAAAGATCCAAAAACTAATGTGACTTACTACGATGTGGAGAGAGGTTGTGTAGTGATCAAGCTCCTCATGTGTAAGTTGCCGGCATATGTCTAGGTCAACAGGAAGCATATATTCCATTAAAAACGATTAGGAGTGTTGCCATTGAAACAACGAGTCTAAATTCCCGATGGCCAGGTCGGGGACCCACCCTGTGGCCCTCTCATCAGTGTGGGAAGCCAAGGATAGATTCCCCAACCTCTTCAATGTCTTGACGACCTCTTCAGCCGCACAGCCATTGAAAACCAACCTCACCTTCGGGGTCACTAGAGTTTTCCCCTTCTCCGAGGAGGTTGCGGGACACTGCTTCTCCAATGGTGTCTATTGGGAGGAAGAGAAAGAAGATGAAATGAATATCTTTGCGAGCCTATTGGAAGCCTAAAAAATAGTAGCGTTGGCTCTCTATTTTAGAGCAGTTCGGGTTTGACCGGCCACAACAATCTTTTTACCTTGGCTCTGGGGACTAGGGATCTTAAACGAGGACCCCCCAAAGGCTACTGAGAAGTAGGAGCAGTTGAAGAGGCACCAGCAGCATAGCCAGGACCATTGGTAGGAGCTCGGGAGGCAAGTGACCGTTTCGACTGACCTCTTTGAGAGCTGGTGGTGGTGGTGGACTTCATGCCCCTGCGGTCCTCATTGCTGTCGAATAGAGAAAAAAGACATGTTAATAAGCCGAAAAGTCAGAGAAGACTAAAAAAAAAAGGCAGAGAAGGCCCCTACCGACAGGAGAAAGTCCCATGGCTCTCCTAAGGGAAGGAAGGTCGTAGTCTATTGGACTCCCTAACCCAACAGAACGAAGAAAAGAGATAGGTTAGACTGGCTGGGTGCATCTGATCTTCTCAGTGTCAGAACAAGCCAAGTCAATTAGAAAGGTTCAATCCTTCTCCTGCTAGGCCATTGTAAAAAGTTTTACTCAAATTTCAATTCGGGTAGGGCTCAGATTGGATCAAATTGTTAGGAAGCCTCACGAAGAAGAAATAATAATTCCAATCCCCACCAGAGGATGGGAAGGGACCTACTAGTTTGCACATGTTGTTAAATTGAAGGTACCCTACATTAGATCTATTTGGTGCCGAAGAGATACCGACTTTGAAAAATACCTAAAGAGCTCTGGAGACGTTGGAACTCGGTAGATGTAACAGGTTGCAATGAACTCAACTCTAGTTCGCATGGCATAGGGAATGAGCTGTGCAAGGGGGAAATTCCAGAAGCGGATAATATCAAGGAACAAAAGGTGCAGATAAGGTAAAAGAATGCCCCCTCCGAGGTTGGTCAGATGAAGGACTATGTGTCTGACCTGATGGCTATTTGGGCACTCAGACTCTCTTGCAGGGACTATGTCCTCCTTATTCAAGCCTCTTTCCCCACTGAATTGAAAGATATCAGAGGGACCTAAAAAAGAGGTCAAATAAAAGACCTTTGATTCAGAAGAGTGATAAACCTTATTGGTGACTCGGGGAGCCCTAGGGTTGATTGGAGGCAAATAAAATACCTCTTTTTCTGGGTTTGCTGAAGGAAATGCGCTAGAATGGAGAGAGGGAGTATTGGACGAGGATGACCCGGTCGAAGAAGATGACTCAAACAAAATCATAGAAGATATTTTTCTTTGAAGAAAGATGAAAAGATGAGATCTTTTCCAAAAAAAAAAGAAAAAAAGAAAAAAGTAAAAGCTCTCACATGTTAATTCATGGGATACAAGCCGAACAAAAGGAGGAAAGTGAGTTCATGATAAGAGGAGTTTAGGTAAATCCTAAAAGCTTTGAAAATCTTCTAATTTATATGGGATAAGGAGTCCCCCGGGTTGCCGAAAAGGATCTAGTACTCTGGAAATCGAGGCAACTGCTAAAACTAAAGTGGCAAGTCACCTCTTAGAACTAGTCATTACAGAAAAACGGTACAGACCATCAGAGGTCAAGACTTAGAGAAGCCAAATGTATCTTTAACTGTTCAAAAGCATTCTAGTATTCTTCATTCCAAATGAAAAGTTTAGGTTTTTTGAGTACCTGGTAAAATTTCACTACTTTTTCTCCTGATCTAGTCAGAAATCCTTTGAGGGCAGCAATTCGGCCTGTAAGCCCTTGTAACTCTTTCAGTGTAGTTGGTGGCTACATAACTATGATTGTTTTTATCTTTGCCTTGATACCATGATTTGAGATCATAAACCCTAAAAATTTTTGCCGCTTCAACTCCAAAAGAACATTTTTGTGGATTCAGTTTCAAGCCATGTTGTGTCACTATTATGAATGACTCTTCCAAGGTAGCTAATATATCTGCAAGTTTACTTGACTTCACAAGTATGTCATCAATGTAGGCTTCTATGTTTCAGCCCATTTGAATAACGAACATGCAATTGATCATGTCTTGGAAATCTATCCCAGCTTTCTTTAGGCCGAAAGGCATTCTTGTGTAACAAAACAATCTTGTCGGTGTACAAAAAGAAGTTTTATCTTCATCTTCCTTAGCCATATGAATTTGATGAGACCCCTTGTGTGCGTTAAGGAAACAAAGTAGTGAATATCCAGCTGCGGCATCCACCATGTGATCAATACATGGTAGTGAAAACGGCTTCTTTCGTATTGCTTTATTCAGACTGGTGAAGTCGATACAAACTCTCCATGTACCATTTGATTTCGGCATAATGACTGGATTGGACAACCAAGTAGGAAAGTCAACTCTTCTAATTATTCTTGCTTGGAGTAATTCTTGTACTTCCTTTTTTAGGGCTTCCTTCTTTTCTTGTGCCAAATATCTCTACCCCTGTATTACTGGCTTGGCTTGGGAATTTATAGCTAATTTAGGTTTGGCAAAATGATGAGGGATGGAGCCCATATCATCTTTCCCCCATGTAAAAATTGCTGTTTGTTTTGTCAGCAATTTTATTAGCTCCTTCTTTATGTTGGAAGGTAGGTTTTGACTAACCTGAACCTTCCTTCTAGATGATGTGTGTCAATTTTGAACTCTTCTAATTCAATAGATAGAGCCATTTGATCTTCTTTGGCCGATACCTTAGTATCATCCATAGATGTAGGAGCTTGTGATATTGCCATCATAGAACAAGTATGAGCTACCTATGCATCTCCCCTTATGTAAAATGGTCTATCACCAATGTACATGTTGATTGAGTTCTCCAAAGTATCTACTTTTGTCTTCATCATGTTTAATCCAGGCCTCCCCTAAATAATGTTATATGCCATTAGAGAATTTACAGCGATGAATGTTGCATCTTTTGTTGTTGCTTTGTTTGTTGGACTCCATAGAACCAGTAGGTTAATAGTACAAAGTGTACACGTCATTGGCCTTGAGAAGTCGATCAAATGGATTCTACCCATTTCAATCTCTTCATCTTCCAACCCCATCTTTCAAAAAGCTTCATAATAGATGATGTTTACCGAACTGCCAGTGTCTATTAGCACTCTCTTCACCATACAATTTGCCACCATGAGAGATATGACTACTCAGTAATTATCATGGATGATGGATCCTTTCAACTTCTTTTTAGGATGGATTTCATTGATAGCAGAAATCATGTCAATTACCTTTGGCCTTTCTTGTTGTGGAGGTGGGACCTTTTGATTTATTGAGGTGCCATGGTTCTATGACAAATATTAACAAATTCTACTAAATAGCCCTTTTGGACTGTTGCCTCAATTTCCTTTTTCAGACAATGACAGTCATCTGTTAAATGTCCCGGCTCTTTGTGGTAATTGCAATATTTGTCTATACTGCGTTTCTCCATAGGCACATTCATTTTCCTTGGTGGTTATAATTCCCAAATGTTCCACTTTTTGAAGAATGACCGACCGTGGTCTATTAAGCCTTGTGTATGTAGCAGATTGTTTGCACTGGCGAAAGTGAAGCACCATGTGATATAGGGAATGTTGAAGGTATAATTAGAAGAGGATAATGTGTATTAATTGACATTGCAACTAGAGTAGAGTATGAAGGGTTATGATAGTTAGTCTTCAAATATGAATGTTAGTCGTAAGATGATGCTCTGTTCTGTTGTTGTGAGGGTATCGATCATCTATATGTAGAAGTGCCACTGGTTGCACTTTATTGTCTTGGATTGAAAGATTTTCGTGATTGAAAGCTTGTTCCTGTAAGTTGATTATTATATCCATCCACCCTATATCCTTGTGCCTGTATATCTTTTTTGTAAGCTTTATCTTTGTTTTGATTCACCTCAACACCTTTAATCCATTTATAAACTTTGTCAAAAAGCTCTTGAATAGTTTTCGACTACCAAATGGTTAATTTATGAGAATATGGTCCTGGAGCAATGGCATTACAGAAAGCTTCTATATATGTCCGCTCTAAA
The DNA here is from genome assembly GCA_028571225.1 of Parsonsia alboflavescens. Taxonomy (NCBI): domain Eukaryota; kingdom Viridiplantae; phylum Streptophyta; class Magnoliopsida; order Gentianales; family Apocynaceae; genus Parsonsia; species Parsonsia alboflavescens. The sequence continues at coordinate 8,720 of JAOXNR010052988.1, forward strand.
CAATTTTCAACCTTTGTAGACTCATCATTGAACCGTCCTAAAAATTTTGCTAAACTTTCATTCGAGTATTGCTGGAGATTATGCAAATGAGCTGAAGCCTTCTTAGGAGCATGCCTTGAATTGAAATTTTGCAGAAACATTTCGCCATCTACGCAAATGCTGTGATGGGTTTTTCTGGAATGGAAGAATACCATTCTAAGCCCTTTGCTTCTAGAGTGTTTTCGAAACACCTGTATAATACCATATCGTTTGCCTAGTGCATGGCCATTAATATTGTATATGCAGTCAAGTGTTTTTCAGGGTCCGTTGTTCCCCTATATTTATCCATCGAAAGTGGCTTGAAACCTTTCAAAAAATTGGCCTTCTGATATTCTTTGCATAATGGATTTTAGGCTTGTACATTCTACTTAGGTACCAGTGTTTGGTTTTTGGCCCAACCGATACTCTTTATCTGCTCCTTTAAATTCTTGATTTCTTTCTTTATCTCAAGGTCTTGCTCTTTGGGTTGATCAATGATAGTAATTATTGACCCCTGTGTTTAATAATTTTGTGGCCCCATATTTTGAAAAATGGGTGGAATGACATGATAAGCTAGGAGAGGTTCTTGATATTGCTATTGTTGCCCCATAGTCGATGTAGGCCATTCTTGCTTGTTTTCCGATAATGGGTATCGGCTGTTACCCGTTCCACGGTCAAGTTTGTGTTTTTGATACTTCAGCATCTTGCCCTTTTGGTTGTTTCTTTTGCTTTTTCATGTTGGTGAGTCTCTGTTTTTCTTCGGACTCTTCTAAGCACATGTTTTTTCTTGCTTGTTGATTGAGGAATTCTTTGAATACCTCTCTATGTTTTCAAAATTCAGCTTATTCTTCAGCTACTTTATGTTGTTGTTCTTCAAAATCAGTTTTATGAACCGACGGATTTGACGAGTCGGAATTGCTAGAGGAATCTTCGAAATCGCTAGATTAATCTTCAGAATCTCCTACTCCATTATCACGATGTTTGGGCTGTTTTGAATTTGTCGGGAACTATTTAGAAGCCAGGGGATTAGATGATGTGATCTCAAACTTGAAAGGAATTCTTCATTCATCAATCAATTCAACACACATAAAAATTGAGATCTACCCAAGACTTCATTCATGAGGTTCAAGCCAGATTACCATTGACCATGATTGTCTTCCAATGTGATCTATTAGTTTAGATTTCATAAACCCAATTCAATGACCCTAGCCTAGTATTGAAGAATTTAAGAGTCTCACTGAGCTATTAGATGAACACTCAAGAAAAGAGATGTTTAATACAAAAGGATTCTCTCAATTGTTTGATAAGTGTTTGTAAAATAAATTGTCTTGGATTACAAATTTAAGGAACTATATATAGTCCAGAACCCTAAATTAACCTAATAATTTGTGGGTAGGGAAATTAGATATAAGTACCCTTAATACACAACCAAAATAACATGAGAAACCAAAGAAAATTGCAAGAAAAATAAAAAATTATCTAGCTGAACCAGAGCCATCCGGCACCGAATTATTGAATGTTAATTTAAATATATAAATATAATATTAGTTAATATTAAAATTAATCCTGTATAATATACTAATTACATATAAATAGTATAAAAAAACCTAGAATAAAATAGATTCAATGCATTGTAAAACAACTATTATATATATATATATGGAGAATGACCAATATAGTATTCGAATTTAGGTTCAATGTAAATTGTATAGGATTAATTTTAATATTAACTAATATTATATTTAGTCTAAGAAATTCAAAAATAAAGATAAGGGGTCATTAATCTTGAGTAGTTGATAATTTATAAATATATATAACTAATCTATTAATCTTGACCCCTTATAATATACCAAATTCAAAATTAACTGGTCAAGAAATTAAACTCTAAGATAGAATATAGATAGATTTTCAATTACTTTAGCAATAGAATTTTATTGGACAAAACTTTTGAGTGCACGAAGCTAAAGTCCATAAAATTTCCTTGAAATACTTTATTAATAATAAAAAATGAATACAGAATAAAAAATATATCATAATCATATTTTCTGTGAATTTGGATGACGTTCAACCCTTCTCTGAATTATTTATTTATTTATTTATTTACATTTTCTATTTTCTTTTGGTTCTGAATTTTAATGTATCTTACAGCGAAGAAAAAATCATCTAATTTTCAATGAACAGGGATGAAGTTCAGTCCCTCTCTAATTTTGTTGTCTTCTTTATGTACATTTTCTATTTTCTTCCGGAAACTTGATCCAAATTTTAATGTATCACACGGCCAAGAAAATATCAAGGGATCTTTTGGGTTTTGGATTGCGATGATGGGACTAAGAGAGGTGAGAATTAGGAATACCAACTTCAAAAGGCTAACGATCCATTGAGAGGTAAATATAAATTTTACAATCCCTTTTTTCCTACAATGTCTGTAAATAAATTTCACTTTATTCCTAAATAGTCATACTTTTGTAATATTTCCATCAATAAATATAAATCACTATCTTCCATCATTTTTTTTAAAAATTAAGATAATATTTTTTTTCTTCTTAAAATATTCCTATTTATATATTAATCAAACTAACAACAATATATATATAAAAAAAACATCTATTATTAGTAATGAAAAAAGATAGAATTACTAATATTTAGTGACTTTCTACTTCACGCTTCCCCATTTTAAAACTCATCAATTTTATTAATACTAATCCTAACATATAATAAAGAAAGAAGAAAGAGGAAACATAAAATGACTGTAAAATTCAAAGAAAATAAGGGATAAAATTATAAATAATAATAATAACATTACAATTACCTTAATTCAGATAAAATAATTTTTGAAGCGACAACATTATAAAACCATGGGAGCATTTTTCATTATTCGACAGTAACACAACAGGCACACTAATCAATCTGATTGATGAATAACAGTTAATGCGAAGACAGACGATTGCAAAAGAAGAGTCATGCTTTTAATCCTTAAAAGCCACCAGCAAGTGATTTTTCCAATATTTCATCCCCTCTATCAGCCAAGATATGTAATAAAATACAGTAGGGGCAGTTTTCCTTTATATGATATCAGCTAAAGCCATCAGGGTTTCCGTGTGCTAGGGAAGAAATAAGCCAGATCCAGTCCTCAACCCGCCGGCATCATCAGACAGGAGATATATAATACTCCATTTACATTCATTAACCATTTTAGCGACAACACACCAACCACAACCCCCTTTGACAAAAATACACTAAAAAAAAAAAAAACAAAACAAAAAAACCACACACACACACCAAAAGGAACTTAAATGCAATTATCTCAATCAGCGTATATAATGAAAGCTTCATTAGCCAAATCAACAGGATCCCCATTTCAAGACCATATTTTTCTAATATCTTTGCCAAAATGTTTTTCAGGATTACTTTACCGGTCTATTAAGGGTCAAAGCATAATTTCAACAAGTTTCATCTTCTCAGTGTCAGTTCAAATACAGGATGCCCATTGTCACTTGCTTTTCTTAGTTTCCTTGATATAGTCATTCACTAGACCTTCCACATCTTTCCAAAAGAGGCCCTCCACTAGCACTCCATCCTTTGTGAACCTTCAAAAACAAGAATGATTGGTAAACAAACAGCAGGTCACAAGTATATTGAAGATTCCATGGGTAAGATTTTCAATATGTTAGAGAGTGAGAGAGAGAGACCACTGGGTAATGCTTTTGGTAAATTCTACTGGTGCCTTCGCAGATATTGATTGGGGATCTGCACTTGCTATGCTAAGGGTGTACATATCAGAGAACCTTGGCAACTTAGAAGAGACCACTAATCCAGTGGTGTTGAATGAACCCTGCAAAAAAGAAAAAACAGTTCTCCTTTTTAAGTCTGTAAAACTTCCGACATGTTATCATCAGATATGCTCAAAGGCAAAAACTAAATGAAAACCATGTAAAAAAACATGAAAACTACAAATACAAAATATAATATTGCAAGTTTCTTGAGGAACAAATATGATAATTAAAAGCCATGAATTTCCTCCTTATTTACAGAAATGATTTCTCAACATATTATCACGTTTTCCAACTTAGAGACTGTTTGAATGTCCTAACTAGGTAATGCAAATGCATGTGAGTCATCTTACTGAAACATTCCCAAAGTCTCATCCACATGGGAGTACAGACCACTGGTTGACATTTCATCAGGTTCCAATACCAAACTAACGCAGCTGTCTATAAGTATTATGTGAAGTAAAATGAAAAACTTTTGCAATTTGTTTCCTGATCATAATGAAACAGGACCATTACAAGGCTACAATATTACTATAGCAAAGTTGACAACTTGCCACAGAATATAACCCAATAAATTGTGAAAAAATTGAAGCTAAAAATCAAAAGTAAAAATTCCCTTTGGTGTACTAAACACATTGACCTTGATCACTATCATGATAAAAATAAATTTTGGAGTATTGAAAATAAGAATAATGCTAGAGTGGGTGACTATCGCCTCCTTTCAAGGTGTGATCCGGTTGGAAAAAGCAGTCAAAGAAACAGTAAGACTTCTTTTGAAATTTAGAAAAATATATATATCAAAGACAGACCACAGCTCGTCTTCATCTTTTCCGCTCTCTCTCTCCCCCTTCTTCCTCTTTCAATTTGTTAAAAACTCCATAAATGATCCAGCCACTAAATAATCCAGAGAAATATTACAAAGTTTCTATTCAACAGCTGTTCAGATAGACCCAGCCAAATGCTATATTAACTGATTCGCAATATTAACTGATTCGCAATATTAACTCAAGCTTGCATATAAAAACCAATTTGTTTTTCTACATAATATACACTTTTCTGTTGCTCCTAACATAGCTTAAACACATAATAATCAGCTGAACTAAATACTTTACAAAACCTTATCTACTTCATGAGATACAAGATAAACAACAAGCAAAGCAAAGTAAGCCGGGAGAAGCAATTAAGTCAAATTATGATGGAATGTTCAGTCAATTTAATGCAGCAGCTACACAGGACATGTCAAGCATCTTAGTGCAAAGGGGATGAACACAATCTAAGGCATAAACAAACAAAAGATAGTTGGTAGGGTGCGTATCTAGCTTAGGTCGGTCTACAAGTGTGTAGGAATTCATACACCACAATCAATGATAAAAAAGGAGGCTTTACTTAAAATGCCCCAAAAGGTCCAACAAGACCAGCAAGAATTTTTATAAAAAAAGTTCAATTTTGTGAAATGCATAAATGTTTTCCAAATGTACAAAGTGATGATCCATCAGAGAATTAACAATCTTACCAAGATGGAAAAGCCACTGCAGACATTTTATATAAACTATGAGGGAAAATTTTGGAAAAACATGATACGGGATGATGGGAAAACTAATTATCATGGACATAACCACATGCAATAGTACATAGCTCGAAAAAAATCAAAGTCCCTGCAACAGTGATGTTCCTTTTGAAGCTTTTGAGCATGAAGGCACCACGAATAAACTTGTGCAATTATTTTGCATCAGATGGTGTTCAAACAAAGAATCAGATTCAGATACATTTTGATTCTTTGTGATTTCATAACCATTGAATGACCAGATGACAACAATTTCCAAAGTCAACTGTTGGAAAAACAAATTGCTAGATGCTTAATTCCATCAAATTAGTTTCTATTTATAAATCTGTATTTATACCTAAAAAATAGGTCAGTTAGAAGTAAAACACTGACATTTTAGATCCATTTCATATAAAGGTTAAAAAGCTACAGATCTGGATTCATCCTTCTACCAAATATTTCCACTATCACCTAATCTTAATCTGACACATTAACTACCATCAAGTAGTGAGTTATAACATTGCTGAAACAGAAGGTTATAGATACAATCATTGTTTACTTTAACCTTCTGACCTTTAGAAAGTTCACTACATTATTTTCAAACAAAGGTAAAATCAGTAAGAGCGGCAGCACATCAATCTGAAAATGCAAAGGGTACCTAGTGAAAGGGTATTCTAGGAAGTAAAACCAAGGTTCGTGCCATAATTAAGATGGGTGCTGCAAATAATATGCAACATTTCATCATCCACAGAAATTTTGCAAGTATAAAGTGGGGCAACCATTGAAAGTTTGGAATGGGATCAAAAAGGTTCCGAAAAGCATAAATTAACAAAAAATTGGATTTGAACTCTCAGAGAGAGAGAGAGAGAGAGGAAAACAAAGAATAGGACAAACCCAAACGTATACTTGCCAATGGGAACTAAACAACATTGTACTTAGTATAGAAAGAATCCAGCATAACATTAGAACTTTTCAAAACTCCAACTTTTGCCCCTGAAATTTAAAACAAAAGTTGCCATCCACCTTTAAAAGATACCCTTCTCATCAATCGGTTAATCACTAACAGATTACCAACTCGTGAGATGCACCTGACCAAACAAAGGGTTAATTTTGTCCTTCCGACTAAGGGAAATGCAGAAGAGCTACTTTTCTATCAAGCGCACAGAAGTTACAGAATTACAATGACAATCAAATGACTTTAACAGTGGAAATATCTACAATTCCTGCACAAAAACCAAAGACCCATATCTTGATCTCCTAGAAGAGGTCCACTTATTTGGTAATGATAACTGATAAGTACTGGGCACTTCGAACATTCCCAGTGGTCATCCTGAGGAGAAAACTCACATTGGGATGACTCTCTGCAAGTGTCTGGAATTGCTACACAAATAAACTCCACACTTGGTTATATGTGTTTTCTTTGACGCACGACCTCATTATCAAGTGCAGAAAAGAAAGAAAAAAAAAAAAGGAAAGGAACTTGCTGTTGGGTAAAAGAGAAAACAGAAATTCATGGGGATACTGAGGGATGCCAACAAAAGAGATTACCAAGAGCTTCAATGCCAGAAGGATACCAAGAGAGAATTGAAAAGGAATAATTGTGAGGATTACCATTGAAGTGCTTTAATAAGCCACTTCTAGGTGGAACTCGTCTCTAGTCTCTACCATTGAAAACCTTTCAATGGGGATGTCAATAGAAATATGGCCAAAGCATTCGGACTGGCCGCAAAGCTATGTCTGACTACTGAGTTACTGAATATTGGAGTTACATGTGGTCATGGCAAGATGAATTGGAAGCATCAAAAACCATTGAAAATGTTGTTAGATATTTGATGAATTTGATTGAAGGAGAGGAAATGACAAACAGAGTAGTATTATTACTGCATTATCTTCGAATTAATGGGTGGCCAAAACCCCATATACCTTGCAAATTGCAAAAGGGAGAATCCTATCCCCAGATTTGGTCACGTGAGATGGGTACATATTAAAGTTCGAGGATAAGTTACGTACTTTTAAACGTCCAAGGGCAAAAGCTGTAATTTTTGGAAAGTTTAAAGTTATGCAAGATCTTTGCCCTTGAAAGAATGATGGGGAAAGATAAAAGTCAGTAACAGGTCACTGGGAGGGAAATAAACAAGGAAACATTGGTAACACAAACCAGCTTTTTCAGAAGAATACGGGACAAGAGAAAGAAAAAGAGTAAAAACAATAAATATCATTGACATTGGAAAGGATGAGTAGTGGGATTGGTGACAATGAATAGGCTTCAAGCTATAGGTGCTACTTATACATTCAAATGCTTCATATCATCATGGTACATAAGCAGTTAAAGCAACAAACACATGAAGTAATATTTAGCCACCATTAGATAAATGTCAACCACATTTCAAACAATCAAGGATAGAGGGTAAAAGCTGAAGCACCAATCCAACAGGACATGGCAGAGCTGCTACTAAATGTGAATAGAGTCAAGGTGTAATCAGCTAAGTAGAATTAATTATCTTTTCAAAGTACTAGAATGATTCAACGGTATCCCACATCTCTACAAGGAGGAGGTTTAGGAAAAGTGGGGCCAGGTAAGTACAAGAATGGATGTCTTTTGTGCAGTGCGAAATTTGACCTAACCACTTACTGCACATTTGTTCAGTCACTTAATTTCACAGAATTAATGTGCTTTACATGCCCCTCATAGCAAACAAAAAATTTAATGCATGAGATGCACTTTTCAAGAATACCAATCAAGACCATCCCTGCTCCCATAAGAAAACATAAAACCTAACCATTGCATAGCAAACAAACCAATCATGCAGATAAAGGTACATTTTAGCATATCCATCCCTAGTCTAAAAAAATTTTTTCTAATTAATATAAGGAGAGTATGGGGAACCTTCCTTTGATTACTTTTTCAATTCTCTTCAATATGTAATGACACAAAGAACACACAGACTGTGTTTTTCACTGATCTACAACACAACAACTTACCAAAGGAGGGTAGGTGAACAAAATTGCATTCTTTTCCTTTGTGTAGATAATCAGCTGCAAAATTCCATTGAATAAAATATACTTGCCAGAGTCAAAGATTACATGAACCAGAAGTGAATGAAAGAAACGTAGTCAGAAACACAAACTAAACGGTTGAACTTCTCTAGACTAAATATCCATTTCATTTACCAGCCTCATCTTAGAACTTCTCTTATTTCAAATATAATTGAGAATAAAAACATACATAATATTGTTCAATAAGGTTTTTATTTTTCAAAAAGAAGGAAAAAACCTCTTTCATCTTCCTCAATATTGGTTTAAATTGCCCCTTCGATAATTTAAAAATAAGGCCTATGTTTTCCTTAAAAATCTCTTTGATCTTCCTTAGTAATAGTCAAAATCACCCTTGGTTTAACTTTTTTAAAAAAAACACAGATTTTTTTACATTAATCATCTGACTAAGTCCTGAGCCACAATTCCAAATGATTACCACTTTCTTCAAATAAAGTACTCCATCTGATTTGAAAATCTTGTCAATTTAGGACATAGCTCAAGAACTAAGATCATGTTGAAATCAATAAAAATATAAAATAAAATGACTGAAATAATCCTTGGCCTCATGATTAACAAGATCTTCAACATGTAAAGTGGCACAAATAATAATGGTAGTCGAAAATGTATAATATTGTAATATCATACTAGAGTGAAATGAGAATACTTATAATTATTTCATTAATTCATGAAAATGACAATAAAATTCTTCAAAGAAAAAAGAAGAAATCTTTTCAGATTATTTAAGAATCAACCGGAAAATACTATCCAAGAGAAAAATAGATAATAAGTGATCCAAGCCAGTCTATAAGCTCCAATATGTAACAGAAATCAATCTTTTCCTTTGAAACTAAAAGACTTCACCCAGACCCAAGAAGCTACCTAGGCCACGATTGCAGCAACGGAATCCAACATTCTCTTTTGCCCCTCCCAGCCCCAAATTTTTTAATTCTAGCAAAAAGGGAATCCAATGTATAATAGAGTAGATTTTTAAACATCAACAACAGGAAGAAAAAGCCACGAAAAGGATATAACACGATGCAGCCAATCAGAAAATTCCTGTTCTCAGGGAACTTCTTGTTATAGAACTGCGCAAAAAGTGCAATAACGATGATGATGGCTCCAATCAGCAATCTGATGTTGCTCATCCTCACATCTTCAACGTATCCTTTGCTCGTCACGATCTACACATACAAAATAAATAAATAAATAAATAAAACCAATTAATTGAAACAAATCAATCAACAAGCGAGTTTGAGTGCGATACAGAAAAATGTGTACATACCTCAGTGACAGACTCATCAAGGAGGTGTTTGATCGAGTTGTGGTCGAGGATATTGGCCTTCTTAGGGTTGCTCTTCCCACCGTTGGCCATCTCTCCTTTCTTTTCCGACATTTCGCTAGGGCTTAGACTGATTCTGAAAATCTCTGAAAGCAAATGAAGAGCTTTTGTCATGACTACATTGATTTAGTACTCGGCTCTTGTTCGCTGCTTCGAAAACCTGTGCAGTAAATCCGAGCCCACGAAAGGCTTCCTTCAGTCTCATCGTGTCCTTAATTTCATTTGGGCCTAAAGCTTTCTTCAGCTTGGTTAGCCACGTACACTATTTGACAAAGTATTTTAGACGCAAGTCTAACCTTCACTTGGGTCACATCAAGATCTTTTTTTTGTTTTTTTTTCCGCCCTAGGGGCATAGACGAGTTGGTAAGGCTCACGTGATGTTTGGTTAACTCCAGCGACAGGTGGAGATTCGAAACCTATCGGGAGTAGAACGTAAGCTCTAAACGTTGGCTCTGCCAACGGCCATTGTCCCCCGTTGCGTCCTCTCCGTCAGTCCTCTGCCCACTCGTGCACATCCCTCGATTTACCCCCACTGGCACAAGGGGCCTCTGTGCCCGTGGGCGGGGTTTCGCCCGCAAGGGACTTCCCCCGGAAACCAAAGATCCATCTATTTGATTGGGTGAAAAGTGGAGAAAAAGTACATTTTATATAAATATTAAAAATAAATAAATGTGGAGAATTTCTCAAACCTTCTACTTTCATTCTAGCTAGAGGACCATTACTTCTATTTAAGCCCTACGGACTTCATCACGTTCCGCATTGTCTAAGAGGAGTGATCCCGCATATATTTTGCATTTTGCAGGGGGCAGGCTTTGAACCCACGTGGGTGATGCAGAGCTGGTTGCTAATCAAGGTGATCTAGATGCGAGGCAAGTTTTGGTTCCACAATTAGCTCCACCATGTTCAGACCATTTGAAGAAAAGGACGTGAGTTGTCTGAAACATCGAATTGATGCCGGGCATGATTCCCGAGGCAACTAAAACGAGCTCGGATTGGGTTGAAATCTGACTGGGTGACCCGGAACGGTGTAACGAACCAAAGTCACTGCTATGCTATGATGCAAGGCGTTTTTCGACCATCCGGAGTCGTTTCAATTGTGTTTTGGGCAATTTTCTGTTTTCATTGGCATTGTCGTGATTTTACAGTTTTTAGAGACAGTTTCGTAATTTATTATTTTCCTAGGGGTCTTTTTGCAATTTCTTTCATTTTTGTTTCCGATTAGGGTTAGGCTTGTTTTTAGCTTTAAGAATGGTTTCGGCTGATTGTTTTTTGAACGGTTTTCGATGAATTAAAGTTATCTCTTTTCAGCTTTGCGATTTTCGACTATTTCAAAAATTTGTTTTTGCTTGATTTTAATTTTCGTCTTCTAACTACTTGCGTTGAAGTTTGATTAGAAGGAAAATTGGATCAGGTTTCTTTTTGTTTCTTGTTTTGCAAGTTTCTGAACAAGAACGAATCTTCAGATTCTGTTTCCAATTGCGTCAGTTGGTCAGAGCACAGATCCGTCTAGATCAGTCCATCTAGATCAGCCAGTTCCGCGCGCCATGGCAGGAGGTAAACTCGAACAGAACATTGCTGCGTTAATCGAAGCAATGCAACAAGATCAGGAAGAGTCTAGGAGCGACAGGCAAGAGTTGCGAAGGTAGATGCGGCTAGAGAGGGAGAGCCGTGAATGCTAGATACGGGATTTGACACAGATGGTGCAGCGGCTGGCACCAGGCCGACAACCAGAACAGGCCAAAGTTGACGGATTGCGTCAAGGGATGGACGAAGATGTTGAAGACGAACTCGAGCGGCCACCGGGTGAACAACCTAGGGTTCAGCCGAGAGGAATGAGGGGCGGCTACCAACCGCCAAGAGACAACGAACAAGAACCATTCGTTCCTCGTTGGAATCTAGGGTTTAAGATGGAGGTTCCGGAATTTTCAAGAGGGTTGTCGCCTGAAGAATTCTTAGATTGGATGAGCTCTGTGGATGAACCTTTTGCGTTGAAAGAGGTTCCAAAGGAAAAGAAAGTATCTTTGGTGGCGATGAGGTTCAAGGACAGGGCTGCCGCGTGGTGGCAATCTTTCTGATATTAGAGATACTTAGATGGTCTTCCAGTTTTGGACGATTGGGGGGAATTCAAGAGAGAGATGCGCAAGGAGTTTCTGCCCTTCAATTAATGACAGACTATGTTCTAGAATCTTCAGAGCTTGACGCAGGGTTCTTGGAGCATCGAAGAATACACGCTTGAGTTTTACGGATGGTGGCGAGGAATCAATTGCGTGAAACTCAGGAACAGCTCGTGGCACATTATCTCCATGGGCTACGACCTACTATTTAGGATGCTTTACCGGTCCATACCTTTAACACTATCACAGACGCGCAGACAAAGGCACAAGTTGTGGAGAAGAGTCTAGCGAGGGCTAGCGGCAAAAGTGTTAGATTTGGAAGAGGCTTTCTTCCTCCCCTTGTTTCTCCAGCAGTTAGCTCTTCAATGACACGAGTGGGTAGCTTTTCAACCCAAAACCAGTTCAGAAAAGGTAGCGTACAACATGGCCAAAGGTCAGGTAATGCTCCGAATAAGTCTTCGATCAATAATAAAGCTAATGTGAAGTGCCACAGATGTCAACAGCTAGGGCACTATGCGAATGAGTGTCTGAGGATAAGGTTGTAGTTACTGTTTCAAGAGGGCACTGAAGAAGAGTCTGAAGAGTATGTTGGTGATGATGTGTTTGAAGATTAGGATACGTGTTATGTCGCACTTGAGGATATTCGGGGAGATAGTTTGGTTTTGAGGAGGATTTGTTTAGCACCCAAAGTCGATGAAGATTGGAAATGGAGAAACATCTTCACAACCTGGTGCACAATTAAAGGGAAAGTTTGCCGTGTGATTATTGATATAGGAAGCTGTGAGAATGTAATCTCACAAACGGCAGTGCAGAAGCTTCAGTTGAAGACAGAACCTCATCCCATGCCATACCGGTTGGGGTGGTTAAATAATGATATCAAGGTCAGGGTTTCAGAGCGGTGTCGGGTGGAATTCTCGTTTGGACCTCAGTATTCTAGTGCTATATACTGTGATGTCGTCTCGATGGATGCCTCACATTTGCTACTTGGCAGGCTATGGCAATACGACAATCATGTGACGTATGATGGATTCACGCACTGTTATACTATCAACCGAGGGCCAAAGAAAGTGTTACTTCAACCCATGCGAGAAAGAATGGTTGACAGTAAGAAGACAATTATCTGCCTGGCACGGAAGGAATTCGAGGAAGAGGTAACTGAGTCCGAGTTTTGTTTTGCTTTAGTTGTGACTGACTTGTTGACATTAGACAGCATTGGGGCAGAGTTGGAGATTCCAGAACAAGTTCAAGAGTTATTGACTGAATTTGCAAACTTGTTGCCGGAAGAGTTACCGGTTGGGTTGCCTCCGTTGAGAGATATCCAGCATCTGAAAGATCTAATGCCAGGTTCTATCCTTCCGAACAAAGCGCATTATGGAATGTCCCCACAACAACATGAGGAGCTGAAGCGACAAGTTCCGGAGTTACTTGATAGAGGATTTATCCAGGAGAGCATCAGTCCCTGTGCGGTGCCTGCTTTGTTGGTATCGAAGAAGGATGGCACATGCAGGATGTGCGAGAACAGCCATGCCATCAATCGTATTACGATCAAGTATCGGTTTCCGATTCCACGATTAGATGACATGTTGGACCAGCTCAGTGGAGCAACTATCTTTCCAAAGATAGACTTGAAAAGTGGCTACCTTCAACTCCAAATCAAACCTGGAGATGAGTGGAAGACGGCTTTCAAGATGAAGGATGGGCTCTTCGAGTGGCTAGTCATGCCTTTCGGACTCTCGAATGCACCCAGCGCATTCATGAGGGTCATGAATCAGGTACTGCATTATTTCCGCAACAATTTTGTGGTAGTTTATTTTGATGATATAATTGTGTATAGTCGGGAGAAGGAAGAGCATTTGCGGCACCTATGGTTAGTTTTGGCTACATTGCGAGATCATAGTTTGTTTGTCAATCGGAAGAAATGCAGTTGGATGGTTGACAAGATTGTATTTTTGGGGTATGTGGTTTTAGCAAGTGGAATTCAATCGGATGATGTTAAGATTCGGACAATCCGTGACTAGCCAGTACCAAAGAGTGCAACAGAGGTTCAGTCTTTTCATGGATTAGCAAGTTTCTATCGGCGATTTATCAGGGATTTCAGTTTGTTGATGGCACCCTTGATTGATCTTTACAATGCCAAGGTGTTTGAATGGACAGAGGCGGCTCAAGAGGCATTTGATGTGATAAAGGAAAAGCTAATGAGTGCCCCAGTACTTGCCTTGCCGAATTTTGATAAGGTATTCGAAGTGGATTGTGATGCTTTGAAGGCGGGCATAGGAGCGGTTCTAAGCCAGGAGGGACGGGCAGTAGCATATTTCGGAGAAAAACTAGGAGGGTCGAAGTTGAACTACTCAACTTATGATGTTGAGTTCTATGCCATAGTCCGAGCACTTCAACATTGGCGGCATTATTTGATACAACGGGAGTTTGTGTTGTACTCTGACCACCAGGCTTTGAAGTTTCTTCATGGGCAGCATCGACTTAGTGATAGACATGCCAAGTGGGTGTCAACATTTCAGGAGTTCACATTCACCTTGAAACACAAGTCAGGTGTCGCGAATAAGGTGACTGACGCATCGAGTAGACGACAGTCGTTGCTTAACATGATGTGGGTTGTCACCTTTTGATTTGAGGGATTGAAAGAGCTGCTATGGGATGATTAGATTTCAGTCCTATTGTGAAGGCCGTAGACCAGCAAGAACGGTTTGACTACGTACTTCATGATGGCTATCTTTTCCGAGGTAACTGTTTATGTATTCCTGATACATCGTTGAGATTATTGATTGTTCAGGAATTGCACTCGCAAGGGCACTTCGGCAAACACAAGACAATTGGCTTGATCAAGGAGAAATTTTACTGGCCAGGAATTGACAAAAGTGCGTAGGATCACATTAAGTGATGTCAAGTTTGTCAAGTGTCAAAAGGAGGGGGCACTAATCAGGGTCTTTATACACCTTTACCTATTCCATAAGAGCCATGGACGGATGTGTCAATGGATTTCGTATTGGGTTTGCCACGAACGCAAAAGGGGTTTGATAGCATCATGGTCGTGGTGGATAGGTTCAGCAAGATGGCTATCTTCATTGCTTACAAGAATTCCATGGATGCGAGCAAGATTGCCGACTTGTACTTTGGAGATGTGGTGCGGAGATTCGGACTGCCTCGGAGTATTCTGTCTGATCGAGATATGAAGTTCATGAGCCATCTCTGGCGGGAGCTTTGGAAGCGCATGGAGACTACTCTGAAGTTTAGCAGTCCATACCATCCACAGACAGATGGCCAGACGGAAGTGGTGAATTGCACCTTGGGGAACATGTTGAGGGCGTAGGTTAAATCTCCTGGGACTTGGGATTCTGTACTTGTGAAGATTGAGTTTGAATTCAACTACTCTGTGAACAGGTCCACCAAGTTTTCCCCTTTTCAGATTGTTTTAGGGCGAAATCCGAGGGATCCTCTGGACCTTGCTATTCCTGATCATGGCTCGGCTCCAAGGAAAGTGGAGGATCGTCTGGTTGATCCACAGTCCATTCATGCAACTGTCAAAGCAAACTTGGAGGAAGCTTATGCTCAGTACAAGTTGCACACGGATCAGACTAGACAAGATGTCCAGTTTGAGGTAGGTGATCTGGTTTGGGTTTCTCTGTCCAGAGAACGATATCCTGCTAGTGAGTATCATAAGCTCAAGGACAGGAAGGTACGACCATGCCAAATCTTGGAGAAACTTGGCGTCAATGCGTACCAAGTCAAGTTACCAGACGAGTTCAGCATCTCCAATGTTTTTAATGTGCAGCATCTCACCGCTTTCCATGGAGATAATTCGAGCTTGAGGACAAGTTCCATTCAAGAGGGGGAGAATGACGCAGAGTTGGTTGCTGATCACAGTGATCCAAATGCGGGGCAAGTTTCAGTTCCAAAATCAGTTCCACGACCTTCAAAACGTTTGAAGAAGAGGAAGTGAGCTGTCTGAAACACCGAATTGATGCCAAGCATGATTCCCAAGGCAACTGAAACGAGCTTGGATTGGGTTGAAATCTGACTGGGTGACTCAAAACGGCCCAACGAACCAAAGTCACCACTATGCTATGATGCAAGGCGTTTTTCGATCATCCAGAGTCGTTTCAATGGTGTTTTGGGCAATTTTCTCTTTTTAGTGGCATTATCGTAATTTTTTGTTTTCAGTGGCAAGGTCTTTTCGCAATTTCTTTCCTTTTCATTTCCGATTAGGGTTAGGCTTGTTTTTGGCTTTAAGAATGGTTTCGGCTGATTGTTTTTTGAACAGTTTTTGATGAATTAAAGTTGTCTCTTTTCGGCTTTGCGATTTTCGACTACTTCTAAAATTTGTTTTCGCTTGATTTTAATTTTCGTCTTCTAACTACTTGCGTTGAAGTTTGATTAGAAGGAAAATTGGATCAGGTTTTTTTTCGTTTCTTGTTTTGCAAGTTTCTGAACAAGAACGAATATTCAGATTTTGTTTCCGACTGCGTCAATGGGTTTGAACGGTAGAGACTTAAGCGAGGCTCTAAAAACTTCATCGCTCAAATTAGTATGGAAATGCAGTGACCATTGATTAGTATGCTCTTACTATGTGATTGCCACTCTGTGGATCCTTCACTATAGAAATAAAAAAACTACAGTTATACTTTTGCAGAAAACTAGCGTTGATGGTTGTTCCAAACTCAGGTTTCTGAAACATTGTTTTCAAAAGATCCGTCGGTTTGCCCCTTTGCCGTGGTTAGGGGTTTCATTGCGAACATTGGAGTGAGAAAACTTGTTTTAAAATTCTTTGTTTAAAATGACAACTTCTAAAATTAGTTCCGTTATGAATCTTTCTCCATCACAAAGAATTCCTAAAATCCCTCAAGTCTATGAAATAGATTACCCTCTTGAGGATGACAAGTATCCCGTTTCCAATTACCCTTTAACTAATCCCTACATTGTATACCAAAAAGAAAAGTCTCCTTTTGGTCATCGGCTAAAACAGGTTCTTGGCCATTCTTCTCCAATCCAAATCAGAGATGATATCCAAGCCTCATATTTTTCCTTCCATCATCTTTCTGCTTCTGCTACTAAAAAGTATGTTACCCTCCGATTTCCTAAAAATTTACCAGACAAATGGAAATTTTTAGACCAAAGCTTGATGCCCGATTCCACATATATGAACATACGGTTATTGGCACAGTTCAGACCACTTTGAATGCTGGTACCATATTTGTGACCCTTTTCCCCAATTTCACCATGTGGCTCGAAGATCCATCTCCCCAGGACACTTTGAAAGTTCAAATCTAGATCTCTGGTCCAGAACTTGAAAATACCATTATGGCTACCCTATATCACCAAATGGCTTACTGACTCCAAAACCACTCCATTGATTTGCCCTTGCCTTCACACCTTCAGAATGGTGAATCCTTGTTCCTCTCCATGGATACTCCCAATGCTCCCCACTGTACTTTTATTCCTCACAAAATCTCCAAAGAACAGCTTCAACAGCTATTTCCCAATTCTTGGGTAACTAGCTATGAGAAACATGTCTCTACCACTAAATCTGCACCACCCTTACAAATGACCAACCCACAGATGGAAGAATAGCTTGATGGTACTGTAAAAATTACTTTCCCATCCAGAATTGAATCCATGACCAGTTTTTCCCACAGAATTGTCTATGCTTGAGTCTCGCCAAGCATCTGATGATCCTTTTTGTGTCCCTATTCTTGGTTGGCAACAAGATGGTAGTCCCATCTATGAAAATCAAACCTCTGATGGTCATATCTGGTTTGACACTTGCTTGTGTCCTACCTGTCTTCCTCCTGTGTCTACAACTCCGTTTGACTCTAGAAAAATGCCCAAGAAATCCTCCCAACAATCTCTTGCAGCTCGTTAGCAGCTGGTGACCCTACCGTAGGTCTCCTTGGAGAACCTAGTGGAAAGTTTGACTATTATGTGCTCTATCCTCAACGACAAACTCCTATTGACTTTCCCAGTCCTCCCCCTAACTGGAAGCCAGATTCCTTGGTCTGATACTCCACTAGATCCACCTCCTTGCTTTATGATGGATGATAGCTCGTCATCTTATGATGCTGATTTTAATCCTCTCGCCCCTTATGAGAAAAACCAGAGTTTTCACTCTTGGAAAATCAAGAATCCTACAGCTTTGGATTCCCAAGGACAACTGAAATAGTTATCTACTACAGAAGCAGCCCTTAACTTGCAAAGTGAAAATGCTGTTGGCATTGACCAAGATTCTACAATCTTAACAGCGAGTCCAAACACACTTTCTTAACACTCTTCCAGGACATAGCAACTCTTTTCTCTCATTCAAGAAGTAAGAATCAAGATTGAGAACATTCATAAGCAACTGACTTATCTTGTCCAATACACTACTGAATGGTCTCCCAAAAATAGCAAAAATGCAGTCTGAAAAGGAATTTCTAAAACAGCAGCTCTCCAGTCTCGAAGCTTAGTGTAATTCCTTATCCAATCAATCTGATCCCTTCATTACCCAATTTCCTACCTTCTTCTCCCAAATCCCCTCTAAAATATTTGATCTCCCGGCTCCACCTACTTTACCTTATTCTCCTGCCCTATCCTTATGGGATAAACAACCTACACCGCCTTCCTTTACCATTCCACAGTCTACTCAAACCTCTTCCGATACCTTTCATCTGCCACCAAAACAACCCAGAACCACCAAATTACATCCAACTACAGTTCCTCCAGTCTCACCTGGTACAATTCCAATTCAGCCTTCTACTTTAGATACTAAAGCACCCTGTCCTAATGATCCCACAATTGGCACCTCATGAAGACCAATTCTTTTCACCATCGAAGATACTTCTTCTAACCCAATTACTTCCTTTCTCCGAACCATTTACCCTCTTCCTTCAACACCTACTTTACCTACATGTGTTGACACTGATACTGAGTCTGGCACTGTAGACTTTGATCCTTTCCAGCAATTTGATCTCCTTATGATGGCACCAGATCCGGACCCACATCTTGATATCCAGATGCCTAATGATTTTGATGATTTGGAACCACCGGATGACACACAGACTCGTCGTCCATGTCCTCAGTCATGTGTTGATCACATGACTACAAAGTTCACTTTAGATGATCTTTCTCCTTCCAAATGTCATGATAGATTCCAATCTCTTTATGCCCGGTTAATCACAGATCTTCAACAGAATGAATGGAAAGATGTTCTAAAAAGGTTTGTGGCCAGTTTTGAAGGATCACTTCTTGACTTCTGGAACTCCCTTCGAGAATACAGACAGAAACAGTTTTTGCAAAGAGAGCCTAGAAGAAGTCATTACTATGCTAAGAAGATATTTCATTGGTGACTTTGATCATGATATAACTACTGCCAGAGTTGAATTTCTCAAAATGAAGTGCTGCTCTATTCTTCCTAAAGATTTGGAAAAGCATTACGCTCGCATGTGCAAAAGATTTTATATCATTAATCAAATGGATGATATAAGTCTGAAGCAAGCTTTTGTAAACTCTGTCCAAGAAGAATAAGCTGATGAAACTATGAGATAAATCCGTTCTACAGCACAGCAGTGGGAAAATATCACTTTCAGACAAATTTGGGTAGTCATGCAACAGTCTCTTGAAAAACTATGTGTACAGCTCAGACTTTGAAAAAGATTTCACAAACAGTCCTCAAGACTCTATCGTACATGTACTGATAAGCATTTGAAGATTAAATACCCAGACACGACTGATTGTCATTGCTCTTCTCCTTTCAAAAAGAAGAAACCCAGCAAGTTTCCTTGCCAACAGTCTCCTCCTTCTTTTAGAAGACCTTTCAAGAAAAGGAAGAAGCCCATGAAATGGAGATACGTTAAGCGGAAAGCTCCAGGCTCTCCATCAAAAGCTGATATTTGCTATAATTGTGGAAAGAAAGGACACTATGCTAGCCGTTATCCCAACGAGAAGAAAAGATTCAAACTGATGAATCAGCGCTCCCCACATATCTCTCTTACCGAGTTCGATGAACTAGAATCTCTCTTTCATCGCGACACGGTTCATTCGGAAGCTACTTTGTTAGCTATTGGATATCCAACATCTGATCCAGAATCCGATTCCTCATCTGAATCATCTATTTCTGATTTTGATTTTGAAGATATTCAAAGCTTGCACACTTTCTTTGCTACTCACAACATTCTCTCTTTGTCTCCCAAACCATACCCCCTGGTTTAGATTTCCATCCTTCCCGATTACAATCACAGCCCCATACCTATCTCTGCTCTTTTTGATACTGGTGCAGCCTCATCTATCCTGAACCCTCATGTTTTGCCTAATGAATATTGGGAATCCTGCAACCAAATATTTCGTGCAGTCAATGACTTAGACTTTGTCATCTCTCTAATCAGCAATCCAGTCCACATCCAACTCTTCCCAAATCTTACCCTTACACACAGAATCTTTGGTTCTACTTTACCTCAAAAGGACTTAATCATTGGTTTCGATCTTATTCATCCCCAATCTTCAATTCACTCCCACAAGACTCATTCATACAGGACAAACCTTGCCCTAGAATTTTCTCAGTAAAAACCTATTTAGTTTTTCTAACAGACTTACTCAGCTCAAAGATCACATCATACAAACCTATTGTGCTGAAAGTCATTCCATTTTCCTGCAAAAATATCCCCATCCTTTATGGAAAAATCCTGAATTCTTTGTTCATTTGTCCTACAAAACTGCCACTGTTTCCCCACATAAAGCTACCCATGCGGGCACTGAACTCTCTTCCTTGCTAGCAGAAAATTTGATTGAACCCACTCAGTCTGATTGGGCCTCTCTAGCCTTTTATGTCAACAAAAGAACTGAACAACTCCATGGTAACCTCTGTTTGGTTATCAATTATCAGGAATTAAACAAATGTCTTGTAGATAACAAGTTTCCTTTGCCTAGTCGTCCAATCCTTTTTCAATATCTCCCTAAGGCAAAAATATTTTCAAAGTTTGATTTAAAATCTGGTTTCTGGCAATTAGGCATTCATCTTGATGATAGGTATAAGACAGCATTCTGCATTCCTAATTACCATTATCAATGGATAGTTATGCCTTTTGGTCTAAAAGTTGCCCCATCCCTTTTTCAAAAAGCAATGAGCAAAATTTTTGCCCCTCCTTCCTAATGTGTTAATATATATTGATGATTTGCTCTTATTTTCTGAAACTCCTGAACAACATTTATCTTTACTGTCTGAGTTTCATGCTTTGGTTGAACATTATGGTCTTATGCTTTCTGAAAGAAAAATGCAGCTTTGTACTTCTACAATTGAATTGTTGGGAATGAAATTCAATGATGGTTTTTATGAACAACAACCACATTAGGCTATAAAGCTTCAAGCATTTCCAGACCAAATTCCTGAAAAGCTACAACTCCAACAGTTTCTTCTTATTGTAAATTATATTTGTGAATTTATCCCTCGGATCTGACAGTTTCGATCTCTCCTGAGCAAGCGGTTAAAGAAGGACCTCCTCCATGGACTAAAGCTCAGACCTGCGCAGTCCGACACTTGAAAAGAATTGTAGACAACCTCTTTCCTCTCAGGATTAATTCTGATGGCAAAAGAATTCTCCAAACAGATGCCTCTGATCTGTATTGGGGAGCAATCCTTCTTGAAGAAAATGATGAAGGTCGCAGACAAGTATGTGGTTACCATGGTGGTGAATTCAAACCCTCCGAACAGCATTATCATAGTACATTCAAAGAAATCCTTGCAGTCAAACGAGGTATTGAAAAGTTTGAGTTCTTTCTGATCAATCATTCTTTTCATATTGAGTTAGACATAGCCTCTTTTCCCCGCATGCTTGAGTTTAAGCAAAAAATAGTCCCACATAATCTGTTACTTAGATGGCTACAATGGTTCAGTAAATACACCTTTACTGTTCGTCATGTTCATGGTAAAGAAACATCCTTGCCGACTTTCTCAACCTTCCTCACCGTTTCAAAGCTCAACCATCCTCCACTCCACAAGCCTCTTTTGATCACATAATTCCCTATCTTGCTCCTCTCACTGTCTCACATCTCCCTATTGAAGTCTGAGAACAAATCCTTAACCTTGTCCTTCCGGCTAGAAGTATTCTTAAGACAGCCCTCTTCCATAAACTACTTCTGCAGCACCTTGGTCCAAAAGTTTTTACAGGTATAGAATGTAACCCAGCTCATCCATACTTCACTATCTTTCACATCTGTAACCTCTGGTCATTACCAAAGATAGTTCTCTGTTTCTTTTGGTATCTCTTTGAATCCTACTCTGTTTGTTTTTGTTTCAACACAAATCAATTGTATTCCTATCTGTGGACTTGTACAATGCTCGTGATATGAACCCAGAATATCTTTACATGTTCAAACTGTTAAACTGGTTTCAAAATACTTCTAGTTGGTTTCGATTCCTTTGTGGACACTATGACACCTATGTATGCATTCACTTCAGTAGACCAGTGTGCAATTTGGTCCGAAGATAAGAGCCCAGATTGTATCATTTCTCCATTGAAGAAATTCTTGCTGGTACCCTTTCAACATTGCCAATCCACTTGTCCAAAGAAGACACCCAAATGTCCGTCTTGCACTCCTGCACAAAATTGCTCTCTGTAATGGATACACAGAAATTGAAGGTCTCATCCCCGCTATTCCCATGGAGATCCCTGTTTCAAGCAATTGGCCAGACCACCAATACTATGCTGAAGTTCTATTGAGTACTCATCTAGAATACCACCGATATGATCGAGATGGCCACCTGTCCTATGTCTAGGCTTTTCTAGATAGTTTTGATGATTCAGAAGGATATGGGGGACCTCTCCCTCATGAGCTGTCCGACATTGAGTCTGACTGATATGATGAGATGTACTACCAATCACTGTTCACCTGCATGCCTGATGCAACCTATCACTGTTCACCTACACGCCTGATGCAACCTGTCACTGTTCACCTACACGCCTGATGCCACCTGTCAGCTACTATACACTTTATACTTTTACTTTTGTACGATTGCATCACTTGTAATATTCCTTGTCAGCCATTTACTTTATCTGTTTTGTTTGTATCCGCGTGAACCCTTATCCCTTCCCCTGTTTATTTACATAATTTGGAATCCGAATTTGAAATCCGAAGGCTTGTAATTCTATAAATAGACATTTAGCCTGAAGAGCTTGGTAGAGCTTTGAAGGCAAAAGAAAATAAAACTTGACGCTTGTATCCTCTTGTGTTCTCTTAACAGTTTTTATGAATGGTTTCTTTTATTTCATAGCCTTCTGTCTGGTTTTCGAACTCTTTTCTCTCATTCAAGAAGTAAGAATCAAGATTGAGAACATTCATAAGCAGCTGACTTATCTTGTCCAGTACACTACTGAATGGTCTCCCAAAATGGCAAAAATGCAGTCTGAAAAGGAATTTCTAAAGCAGCAGCTCTCCAGTCTCGAAGCTCAGTATATTTCCTTATCCAATCAATCCGATCCCTTCATTACCCAATTTCCTACCTTCTTCTCCCAAACCAGACCCCCTGGTTCAGATTTACATCCTTCCTGATTACAATCACAGCCTTATACTTGTCTCTGCTCTCTTTGATACCGGTGCGGCCTCATCTGTCCTGAACCCTCATGTTTTGCCGAATGAATATTGGAAACCCTGCAACCAAATATTTCGTGCAACCAATGGCGAAGACTTTGTCATCTCTCTAATCAGCAAGCCAATCCACAACCAACTCTTCCCAAATCTTACACTCACACACAGAATCCTTCGTGTTACTTTACCTTAAAATTACGTAATCATTGGTTTCGATCTTATTCATCAAGTCCCCAATCTTCCATTCACTCCCACAGGACTCATTCATAAAGGACAAACCTTGCCCTGCAATTTTCTCAATAAAAACCTCTTTAGTTTTTTTGACAGACTTACTCAGCTCAAAGACCACATCATACAAACCTCTTGTGCTGAAAGTAATTCTATTTTCCTGCAAAAATGTCTCCATCCTCTATGGAAAAATCTTGAATTCTTTGTTCATTTGCCCTACAAAACTGCCATTGTTTCCCCACATAAAGCTAGCCATGCAGGCATGTCTCCTGATCATTTCCAGCTAGTCATCACAGGATCTTTTGAAAACAGTGTTTTACAAACCTGAGTTTGAAAAGCTAGCCCCTTTGCAGTGGTTAGGCATTTTATCACGAACATTGGAGTGAGAAAACTTGTTTTAAAAATTCTTTGTTTAAAATGACAACTTCTGAAATTAGTTCCGTTGTGAATATTTCTTAGTCACAAAGAGTTCCTAAAATCCCTCAAGTCTATGAAATAGATTACCTTCCTGAGGATGACAAGTATCCCATTTCCAAATACCCTTTATTTAATCCCTACATTGTATACCAAAAAGAAAAGTCTCATTTTGGTCATCTGCTGAAACAGGTTCTTGGCTGTTCTTCTCCAGTCCAAATCAGAGATGTTATCCAAGCCTCATATTTTCCCTCCCAGCATCTTATTGCTACTACTGCGGAATAATATGTTTCCCTCCGATTTCCTGAAAATTTCCCCGACAAATGGCGACAAAAAGGTTTCACCCATATCCATTTTGGAGCCACTAAACTAGCCCTTACCTTACATAACCGAAAAGGCCTTCCTACGATATCTCGTATTCCTTCGTGATGCCCAATTCCGCAAATATGAACATGCAGTTGTTAGCACAGTTCATACCACTTTGAATGCTGGTACCATATTTGTGACCCTTTTCCCCAATTTCACCATGTGCCTCGAAGATCCATCTCTCCAAAACACTTTGAAAGTTCAAATCCAGATCTCTGGTCCAGAACTTGAAAATACCTTTATGGCTACCCTACATCACCAAATGGCTTACTAACTCCAAAACCCCTCCATTGATTTGCCCTTTCCTTCACACCTTCAGAATGGTGAATCCTTGTTCCTCTCTATGGATACGCCCAATGCTCCCCACTGTACTTTTATTCCTTGCCAAATCTCCAGAGAACAGCTTCAACAGCTAATTCCCAATTCTTGGGTAACTAGCTATAAGAAACATGTCTCTACCACCAGATCTGCACCACCCTTACAAATGATCAACCTACAGATGGAAGAACAGCCTGATGGTATTGTAAAAATTACTTTCCCATCCGGATTTGAATCCTTGACCATTTTTCCCACAGAATTTTCTATGCTTAAGTCTCGCCAAGCATCTGATGATCCTTTTTGTGTCCCTATTCTTGGTTGGCAATAAGATGGCAGCCCCATCTATGAAAATCAGACCTCTGATGGTCATATCTGGTTTGACACTTGCTTGTGTCCTTCCTATCTTCCTCTTGTGTCTGCAACTCTCTTTGACTCCTAAAAAATGCCTAAGAAATCCTCCCAACAATCTCTTACAGCTCGTTATGCGGCTGGTGACCCTGCCGTAGGTCTCCTCGGAGAACTTAGTGGAAAGTTCGACTATTATGTGCTCTATCCTCAACGATAAACTCCTGTTGACTTTCCCAGTCCTCCCTTTAACTGGAAGCCAGATGATACTCCTTGGCCTGATACTCCACCAGATCTACCTCCTTGCTTTATGATGGATGCTGGCTCGTCATCCTATGATGCTGATTTTCCTCTTCTCACCCTTTATGAGAAAAACCAGCGTCTTCACTCTTGGAAAATCAAGAATCCTACAGCTTTGGATTCCCAAGGACAACTGAAACAGTTATCTGCTGCAGAAGCAGCCCTTAACTTGCAAAGTGAAAATGCTGTTGTGCAAAACCAAGCCTTGACCAAGATTCTACAATCTCAACAACAAGTCTAGACACAACTTTCTGAACACTCTTCCAAGACACAGCAACTCTTTTCTCTCATTCAAGAAGTAAGAATCAAGATTGAGAACATTCATAAGCAACTGACTTATCTTGTCCAATACACTACTGAATGGTCTCCCAAAATGGCAAAAATGCAGTCTGAAAAGGAATTTCTGAAACAGCAGCTCTCCAGTCTCGAAGCTCAGTATAATTCCTTATCTAATCAATCCGATCCCTTCATTACCCAATTTCCTACCTTCTTCTCCCAAATCCCCTCTAAAAAATTTGATCTCCCTGCTCCATTTACTTACCTTATTCTCCTGCCCTATCCTTATGGGATAAACAACCTACACCGCTTCCTTTACCATTCCACAGTCTACTCAAACCTCTTCTGGTACCTTTCATCTGCCACCAAAACAACCCAGAACCACCAAATTACATCCAACTACAGTTCCTCCCATCTCACTTGGTACAATTCCAATATATATTAACACATTAGGAAGGAGAGGGGCAAAAATTTTGCTCATTCCTTTTTGAAAAAGGGATGGAGCAATTTTTAGAGCAAAAGGCATAACTGTCCATTGATAATGGTAATTAGGAATGTAGAATGTTGTCTTATAACTATCATTAGGATGAATGCCTAATTGCCAGAAACCAGATTTTAAATCAAACTTTGAAAAGATTTTTGCCTTAGGGAGATATTGAAAAAGGATTGGACGACTAGGCAAAGGAAACTGGTTATCTACAAGACATTTGTTTAGTTCTTTTGTTGGCATAAAAGGCTGGAGAGGCCTAATCAAACTGAGTGGGTTCAATCAGATTTTCTGCTAGCAAGGAAGAGAGTTCAGTGGTGGCTAGTTGGAAATGATCAGGAGACATGTCTGCATGGATAGCTTTATGTGGGAAACAATGGCAGTTTTGTAGGGCAAATGAACAAAGAATTCAAGATTTTTCCATTGAGGATGGGGACATTTTTTGTAGGAAAATAGAATGACTTTCAGCACAAGAGGTTTGTATGATGTGGTCTTTGAGCTGAGTAAGTCTGTCAGAAAAACTAAAGAGGTTTTTATTGAGAAAATTCCAAGGCAAGGTTTGTCCTTTATGAATGAGTTCGGTGGGAGTGAATTGAAGATTGGGGACTTGATGAATAAGATCGAAACCAATGATTAAGTCCTTTTGAGGTAAAGTAGAACCAAGGATTCTGTGTGTGATTGTAAGATTTGGGAAGAGTTGGATGTGGATTGGCTTGCTGATTATAGAGATGACAAAGTCTTCGCCATTGGCTGCACGGAATATTTGGTTGCAGGGTTCCCAATATTCATTAGGTAAAACATGTGGGTTTAGGACAGATGAGGCTGCATCTGTATCAAAGAGAGTAGAGACAAGTATGGGGCTGTGATTGTAATCAGGAAGGATGGAAATCTGAACCAGGGGGTATGGTTTGGGAGATAGAGAGAGAATGTTGTGAGTAGTAGAGAAAGTGTGTAAGCTTTGAATATCTTCAGAATTAGAATCAGAATCAGAATCAGAAATAGGTGATTCAGATGAGGAATCGGATTCTGGATCAGATGTTGGATATCCAATAGCTAATAAAATAGCTTCCGAAGGAACCGTGTCGAGATCAAAGAGAGATTCTAGTTCATCGAAATCGGCAAGAGAGATAAGTGGGGAGAGCTGATTCATCACCTTGAATCTTTTCTTCTCTTTGGGACAACGACTAGCATAGTGTCCTTTCTTTCCATAATTATAGCAATTATCAGCTTTTGGTGGAGAGCCTAGAGCTTTCCGCTTAAGGTATCTCCCTTTCATGGGCTTCTTCCTTTTCTTGAAAGTTCTTCTAAAAGAAGGAGGAGACTGTTGGAAAGGAAACTTGCGGGGTTTCTTCTTTTTGGAAGGAGAAGAGCGATGACAATCAGTGTTGTCTGGGCATTTAATCTTCAAATGGTTATCAGTACATGCAGGAGAGTCTTGAGGACTGTTTGTGAAATCTTTTCCAAAATCTGAGCTGTACACATAGATTTTCAAGAGACTGTTGCATGACTACCCAAATTTGTCCGAAAGTGATATTTTCCCATTGCTGTGATGTAGAACGGATTTGTCTCATAGTTTCACCAACTCATTCTTCTGGGATAGAGTTTACAAACGCTTGCTTCAGACTTATATCATTCATTTGATTAATGATATAAAATCTTTTTCTCATGCGAGCGTAATGCTTTTCCAAATCTTTAGGAAGAATAGAGCAGCACTTCATTTTGAGAAATTCAACTCTGGCAGTAGTTTTATCATGATCAGTGTCACCATTGAAATATCTTCTTAGAATAGCAATGACTTCTTCTGCATTTTCTCGTTGCAAAAACTATTTGTGTCTGTATTCTCCAAGGGAATTCCAGAAGTCAAGTAGTGATCCTTCAAAACGGGCCACAAACCTTTTTAGAACATCTTTCCATTCATTTTGTTGAAGATCCGTGATTAACCAGGCATTAGTAGATTGGAATCTTTTACGCCATTTGGAAGGAGGAAGATCATCTGAAGTGAACTTTGTAGTTCTGTGATCAACATATTACTGAGGACGTGTTCGATGAGTCTGTGTGTCATTCGGTGGTTCCAAATCATCGAAATCATTAGGCATCTGGACATCATGATGTGGGTCCGGATCTGCTGCCATCATGAGGAGATCAAGTTGCTGGAAAGGATCAAAGTCTACAGTGCTAGACTCAATATCAGTGTCAACACAGGTGGGTAAAGTAGGTGTTGAAGGAAGAGGGTGAATGGTTCGGAGAAAGCAAGTATCTTCGATGGGACTGGACAAGTCCATAAAAGTCATAAAAAGTCTAGCTTAGTCTAGCCTTTTAGGGACTAGTCAGGCCAGTCTAAGGGGTCAAGATTTTTGTAAAAATATAAATATATATATATATATTATAAATAATTATGAAAATTATAAAAATATCATAATAAATTTTAAAATAAAGAAATAAAATTTTAGTTAATAAAATTTCTTCCTAGTTAAAAGAAAAGTAATTTACATACAAAAAAGAAGAAGTGAAAGTCAACCCCGAAAAAACTACATAACAATAGATATATTATATTCTAAAAAAATTAAATTCAATTAAAAATCCTAAAATTTATATTTGATGAATAAATTATCATAGTTGAAAAATCATTTTAAAAAATATATAAAAAGAAAAACTAACAATTCCAACTAATGAAATAATAACAATTTCAATATAATATATATTTAAATAAAATAAAAATGGAGCAAGCCACGATCCCCCCGCGCCCCCAAAAAAGTTCTCCTCAGCTCTAAAAGGCTAGGCCAAAAAACCCACTACCAAATTGGGAGTACAAAATTTTCAACCGAGCCCTGGCTCTCGCTTCAGTACATCATAATATTTTTTCTTTTACTTTCCTCATATTCATAAAATAGTTAGTTTACTCTCTCTATCTCTAGTGATAAGTTGTTTGTCATCATTTTGTCAAAGTAAATTTTTTTCCCAAAATGTCCCTATTAAAGAAGAGTATTGAAAATGAGAGAGACAAAAATGTTTTATGAAGAGATAGAAGTGAAAATATTGAAAAAAAATGAATAGATATTATGGAGAAAGACCTATAATAAGGGATAATAAAAGTGATGGTAATAATTTATATTTAAATTTACATATTTCATGTTAAAGTCACGAGATGCATTGCAGGTGCGCATCGTAGCAAATGTCAGTCAAAATCATTTAAAACCACTCAATATAAATATCAATTATTATTATATTACTAAATATTTATTTATTTAAATTAAACATATAAGGTAGTAAAATCACAAAATTTTATTAATATGAAACGCATAATTACACAAAGTTGTTAAACTCGTGTTTAAATTCTTAAAATCATTCTAGTTCACTATCTTACTCCATAGGAAGGGGTAAAATCGATTCAAAATCAAGGTTTCAGGTTGGCTCATGAAATTGCAGAGTCAATTGGTTGAATTCAGTAACCTCGATGGATTTCACCAAGTTTAATGAGTTGACTCTTTTCGTCCAAATTCTTGTTAAATCTGATTGACCCATTTGATTACCCATTAACCCAACCGGTGAATCAATTAAATCAACTAAAATACCCATTCTATCTAGCAATGTTTTCAAAACCAGACCGATCATCGAAACAGAAAAGTTACTGTTTACAATTCAATGGTTTAACAGCAATTGAATCGGTTAATTTAATAATTAAAAATATATTTATTTTATAGATTGAAATATATCAAAATAATATAATTTTTTTTTCGAATTAACAATATATATGCATAAAATAAATGAAAAGAACATGAGATGATTTAGGATAGTTTATAACTAACCATAAAAACCTATAAACATAAAGTATTTATAAAAATAAAGCTCTCATGATCTCATCTTTCATTGAAATCAAGAATTCTAGATATAGAAAATTTTAGAACTTACAACTTGCAAGCTAAAATCAAAATTTCAAACATCATAAAGTCAAAAATATACACAAATGCATATGTTATTACATATTGAAAAGGATAGATCTTGGTTCAACGTCATCACAAATGACAAAGCATTGAAAAAGACATTATCAATCTCATCACATTAACCATTACAAGATAAAGTCATTATAAATTCTTGGTTCTTACTACTTAAAAAAGTTTCAAATTTTCAAATGTCTCTAAGCCAACTCCCGTCATTATCTCCATTTGGATTATTAGACTTTTCAATACCAAACATTAGTGGCTAATATGCTAATTGATCCATGCTTGAAAGCAAAGACTGAGAGAAGCAGAGAAAAATGAAAGAAAGAAAAAAAAAAAAAAAGCTAAAGAGAAGGCTTAGGTCAAAATTAGGAAGTTGAACTTTGTTCATTTATCAATTCAGTGTCTGAAGTTTTTAATTTTTTGAATTTAGTCCCAGAATTTTATTTTTATGGAAGCTAGTAGATCTGATCACGAGCCAGTCAATCCAACGGTCCACCGATTGAACCAACTGGCTCAATTTGGTCTGTACCATAGAGAATGGTTTTCAGCATCTACGGTTTTTCCCTCAGCCATTCTCGATTCAACCGTGGAACCGATCGATCTAATTTGGCAAAAAACCATGCTATCTGGGGCATTTCTATTCTTCTTTCTTCCTTTGCTCTCAGTACTCTTCTTCCTTCTCTCATCTCCATGTCCTGATCTCCCAATTTCTTATTTATTTCTACTCAAGGTGAGGTAGAAGGAAGGTCCTTTCAAGGTTTCCGTTCAAATTTCATCTCATTCGGGAGGGACTGCTGAGTCGCTAACTACTCTGTTTTTGATGCATTCTACTTTTGCCATCAATTTGACACTTGAGTTTTGCTTTATTGAAGTGACGTCATAGAGGAAGGCGGCCAACTCCCAGTCCCAGACTCCCAACTGCTTTTTTTTACTGCCGGTTTGAGCTTGAGCTCGACTGCACGAGCTCATCTACTTGAAGTGTTGTTTTGTTACTGCCTAGTGTTGCGGAGTCAAGACATTAGATAGATCCTTGTTCTCCGCAATTGGCTAACTTGGCTTCGCTAATTTCTCTTCTGTTTCTTTGTTAATTTGATAGTTAAATAGAATTTGGATAAGTATTGGGATTGTGAAAGTCTTGGACTTGAATTGATTATTTGTGATTCTTATGGAATGCATTATGTGAATTTGAATCAGTGTGGTGTGGTGACTGTGGTCTATGGTGGAGTGTACTGTGGACTATGATTGTGGTGTGGATTTTGATCCACTTTGTTGATTGTGGAGTCTTTCGTGGTTCGAGAGTGGATTGTGGATTTTGTGCCTGCAAGACACAGACAGTTACCCGGTGAATGTCCCTTAAGTTTCCGAGGATCTAAACTGAAAGTTCCAATTTAGAACTTCCAATAAACATTAAAATTTAAGTTAAAAACTTTAAATTAATTACTTCATAATAATGGTTTAATTGTTGTGTTGTGTTGAGTTTTGTTTGAGTTTTTGTACAATGCTATAAGTTTGCATTCTGATTTTTGAGAATGAGAGAATCTATTCTGTAAATGATTTTCTATGAGTTAACAAATAATAACTTTGCTTCATGGAAATGCCACCAAAGAGTAAGAAATTCTAGTGGGAATCGAGATGATTTTGGGAACATGCCATTTATGTGGATGGAAATGCTAGAAAAGTAAAGTTTAAATATTACAACTAAGTTTTTAGTGGTGGAATTTTTCGATTTAAGCATCATTTGGCTAGAACACATGATTATATTGAACTGTATTTATCTATTTCTGATGAAATTAAAAAGAAAATGTTGTCAATCTTAGCAAAAGTTGAGGAAAATGCCAAAAGGAAAAATGGAGAATGTATGTGGCAGGGTGTAGTACTAGTAGGACAACCCAATTAGTGGGTCCAGGGTGTAATTAATTAATTATCTAAATCATGGTTGGGTTATATAGCCCATTAGAGAGGGCTTATATTATTTATTTTTATTATATTAGCCCATCAGAATATATTTTTTCATAAGTTAAATTATGTTTCTTATCTTACTAGATTTATTAGGTCTATGGTTGGGGAAGGAATAGGTTTCTTATCTTACTGGATTTATTACGTCAGTGGTTAGGGAAGGAATTGAGAGAGGAGACAGTTGAGGACCAGGTTAGAGTCGGCTAAGATTGAACTGTCGGGTAAGTGTTCTTATAGTTTTTAGAACAATTTTATTCTATTTAAGAAAATCAATTTTACTAATTAAGATTTCAGATATTTCAATTAGGGATTTGAAGTGATTGTGAGAAACTGATCTGTCAAGATTTGTTAAGGTGAGTATAGGGACTTTCAATTTGAAATAAACTCTGTAAAATTTATGTTGGATAAATATTTCTGTCCAAGAATTTGATGGAACAGAGATTTGATTTCTTTTTCTACTTCACGTTTTGGTAATATTAGTTAATAGTACTGTATTACTGTTTTATAATATTGTTATTATTTTGTTTATTCTTTATTTTGGATAAATTACTTTGACATATTACAACAGTAAATTTCGGACAAAAAAATTATTTTGAGTGAATATATTAACTTAAATTTTAATTTCAGTTAATAAATATTAATTTTAGTTTATTTTAATAACTTAGAATTTTTCATTGTTAAAATATTTTAATTTGTTTGTTAAATAAGTTTTCTATATTTCTATAATTGTTAAAGGAGAAATTATCTTATTTTTGTTTGGTTAAATGTCAAGTTGGTAAAACATTTGATAATGGCGAACGCATCATATGTATTTATTGGGGGAACAAGTTCCAAATTTCTTTTTGAACACCATAGGGCATGGTCACTAAGACTGATATCAGTTGTCTGACTAATTAAATTATATGCATACTTGGGTCTAATTAAAAAATACTCTGAATTGTAAAAGTTTTTGTATATGAGATATTCTGTTCCGTCTTATGTTTTGCTGAACTGTATTTATGTCATCAGTTCTTTATGAAAGTTTCAGTATGATTCATAAAGTGATTTGATTAGTCTAAGTTTTTTTTTTTTTTTTTTTTCTATTAAGTACCTATACTCAGTGGGTTGTTAGCTAATGCATTAGTTCTCTAATGCCGATTCTTTGGACAGTCAGGATGAAGAGAATGAGGATCAATTAGAGGATCCTGAGTGTTAGAATTAGTTTATATAAATAAATAAATAAATAAATAAATATATATATATATTTATATATATTATTTTTATGATTAAGATGAGAATTGGCTTTTTTATGGTAATGCGTATTTTAGGCTTGGACTTGTAGTTTATTTTACCATTCAAATGGGAGAAGAATTTTAATCTTGTAAAATGATTTAGAGTTTGTTAAATTGGAGTTAGTTTCCTTTTTATTTATTGTTGGGATTTGTTACGATAGAGGCTTAGGCATGGTTTTAAAATTGCGATTTCATGATCATACAGTATATAAACGTGTAAAATCGATTCAAACTTGGAGAGATACGTAAACTCGGTGGACTGGTGAGTTGACTCACTAAAATCGGGAGAGTTCAGCCATTTCCCCTAAATTCTAACTTAAATGAAAATTACCCAATTGGATACTCAATGACCCGATCCAATGAAGCTTTCAATTTCGAATAAAACATCAGATTTTTAGGGGATTTCTTTTCTTTCATCTTTAACTCTAGGTAGCTCTCGATGCTGAGCTTCTTCTTCCAATCTTCTTCTGTTCTATGAGACAATCTATGACTATCGAAGACTCGAACTCGATTGAACTAACGATGCTCGAGCAAGTGTTGTCGATTGCAGTGTTGAGTGCCTACCTCAATCGAAGGAACTGGAAGGCTTTGTCGTCCGCTCAATGCCCAGTGGTCGATCACTTACTTGGCTATGAGGATGTTGAAGATATCTCCTCTGCTTTGGACAGAGCTACAGAAGCTATTGATAGTGGGAATGCTCTAAACAAGTTGCGAAATTTCATCAAGATCTCCGACAAAGTAAAGTAAAAAGGTGGTTTCTATTTCTTTCAGTTTTTTGATTTTCCATTTCACAAATAATAAGTGAAATAGTTGAGAGATATATAATCGTACTGGCGGCATTGTCTGTGAGGTAGTGATTCTTTTTCTTTTCTTTTCTTTGCCTTGTTAGCAACTAACGTAGAGCTGGTTTCAGATCAAGCGGGTTCGGCTCAAGATGGTTCGGCTCAAGATGGTTCGGAGTTGGGGCATGCTTCGAATGCTTCGGTTTAGCAAGTTTTGGTTCCACCAGAAGCTCCACGACGGTCAGAACGTTTGAAGAAGAGGACGTGAGCTGCTTGAAGTACCGACGTGATGTCGGGCACAATTCCCGAGGTGACTACTCTGAGCTTGGATCGGGCTCAAATTTGACTGGGTGACTCGGAACGACCCAACGATCAAATGTCACTGCTATGCTATGATGCAAGGCTTTTTTCGGCCATCCGGAGTCGTCTTGATGGAGTTTTGGGCATTTATCTGTTTTCAGTGGTATTGTCGTAATTTTTCAGTTTTTAAGTGATAGTTTCGTAATTTACTATTTTCTTGGGGTACTTCAGCAATCTCTTTACTTTTCGATTCCGATTAGGTTTAGGGTTTGTTTTTGGCTTTAAAGAATTGTTTATCTGATGGTTTACGGGGATTTTGATCAATTAAAGTTGCCAATTTTCGGCTTATCCAAATTTTTCAAAGTACTACTTCAAAAAATTGTTCTTCACTTGATTTAATTTATTGGCTTCTAACTACTTGAATTGAAGTTTGATTAGAAGGAATTTTGAATCAGTGTTTTTTTTTTTTTTTCCGTTTCTTGTTTTGCAAGTTTTTGAACAAAAACGAACCCTAAAGTTTTCGTTGAATCTCCAAAACTTGAGATTTCCGCATCTCACACAAAACTCAAGCCGTGCAAGTTTGTTTCCGTCTGCATCAGCAACTGTACATGGTTTCTGTTCTGGTTCCTGATTCTGTATGCCAATGTTGAAAGAAACATTTCTCCATGTATAATAATAATAAAATTTGAAAGTTGTAATAAAAAATATATATTGATAAAAGTACTAAAGTCCTGAATTTGAAAGATTTGATTATTTTGAAGACTTTTATGAATTGATTATTGATGATAATGATATATATTTTATTCACCCCACTTGATTCTTGATTGTTTATGATCATGATTATTCTTTGCATTATATGTGAATTTGGATATTGTGAATGTGGAGTGGACAGTGGAGCGATTGATGGAGTCACAATGTGGCATGGAGTGGTGGAGTGTCTGATTGATGTGAAGTGTGAATGTGGTAATTGGTAAATAATAAATTTTGTGAGTGAATGTGCATGGAGGAGGGAGACAGGGAACATGAGTTTAGTTGTTTCTTTTGTATAATGCTACAAGTTTGTATTATGTGAATGAGTGAATTTGTTTTATAAATTTATTTTTATGTGTTAAGTGTTTAACAAATAACAAAGTTGCTTCACAGAAATGCCACCAAAGAGAAAAAATTTTAGTGGAAATAGTGCTAATATTGGTTGGGAACATGCTATTGATGTTGATGAAAATGCTAGAAAAACAAATTGTAAATATTGCAACAAAGTTTTTAGTGGTGGAATTTTTCGATTCAAGCATCATTTTGCTGGAACACATAAAGATGTTGAACCTTGTTTATCTGTTTCTGATGAAATAGAAAAGAAGATGTTGTTAATCTTAGCAAAAGTCAAGGAAAATGCTCAAAGGAAAAAAGGGGGAATGTATGGGGCATGGAATAACTCTAATGATGACATAAATCTTGAATCGAATGTTGAAGAAAGAATTAAGGGAACATGCTTGTAATTAGATTTGCAAGTCTTTCAACACAAATGGCATTCCTTTTAATTGTGTGAAAAATCCAAAATTCATTAAAATTTTTGATATTGTTGCTAGATATGGTCTTGGCTTTAAACCTCCATCTTACCAAGAAATGATGGTGAAGTTTTTAAAGAAAAGTTTAGAAGATACAGAAAGTGCCATTGAGGAGTATAGAATTGAGCGGAAAAAAGCAGGTTGCTCTAAAGAGGAGGTGTATTTGCAATTTCTTGGTGAATAGTCCTAAAAGGCACTGTGTTTTTAACTTCAGTTGATGCATCAGAGATTTCTAAAACAAAAGAAAATGTTTTTAAAATGTAATATAAAGTGGTGGAGAAGGTGGGAGAAGAGACTGTTGTGCAATTAGTTATTGATAATGCTGCACATTACAAAGCAGCAAGACATATGTAGATGGAGAAAAGAACAAAGTTGTTTTGGACACCTTGCACAGCACATTGCATTGACTTGATATTAGAAGATTTTGAGAAAAAACTTGCAATTCATTAGACAACCATAAAAAGAGCAAAATTTGTGACTTCTTTTATGTATTCAAGAACCCTATTGATTAGTATATTGATGTATTTTACAAACAATGGAGATTTAATTAGACCTGCTACAACTCGTTTTGCTACATTTTACTTCAATTTGGGGTGTCTTTATGGATTAAAGGATCCTTTAATTAACATGTTTGCTTCAGCCATTTAGAGGTCTAGTAAATTTTCTTCCTTTCAAGAAGGGAAAAAGATGGCTCAATTTATCATGGATTCTCGATATTTTTAAAGAAGGTGGGCATTTGTCTTATGGGTGCTATTCCACTTGTGAAAGGCTTGCGATTAGTTGATTCAGAGAACGTACCAGTTATGAAATTCATTTACAAAGAAATGTCTCGGGTAAGAGAAAGCACTAAGTCTGACTTCAATCAAGTCAAGAAAAGGTACATATATATTATTAGACACTACATTTATGTTTATTAAATTATATGCATTTGTTTAATATTTGTTTTTAAATGTATCTTGTTTATTCTAGGTATGAGACAATTTTGAACATTTTTGATGAAAGGTGGGAACTCCAACTTAATAAACCCTTGCATCTTGTAGTATATTTCTTGAATCCTCGATATCACTATGCTCTTGATTTCCATGCTGGTTATGATATCAAGTTTGGGTTTGATGAATGTTTAAGGAGATTGGTGCCTAATAAAGATGGAAGGACTCGAATAGACTTTCAAATGGATGATTTTCATGATGCAAAGGGTTTATTTGGCATTGAGGAGGCAATCATCTGCTTTATAAGACACCATCAATTGTGGAGACAAGAGATAAAAAGGCTCCAGCAAATGGTGGAGTTCATATGGTGACCAATGCCCCGAGCTACAACACTCTGCAGCTAGAATATTGAGTTTGACTTGTAGTTCTTCTGGATGTGAATGCAGTTGGCGTGCATTTGACATGGTAAGTTAAGTCATACTGTTAAATAATAAGAATTAACTATTTTATTAGTACTATAGTATATAATATTGAATATGTTCTTAACTTTTGCACAATTTTGTAGGTTCAAACAAAAAGAAGAAATCGTTTGAGCCACAAAAAAATGAGTTATTTGGTTTATGTGATGTGTAATTTGAGGCTTGAAAAATAAACATAAATAAAGAATGAATGATCTTTCATTTGAAATTGAAGACTTTAGTTCAAGTGATGAATGGGTATGTAATGAACATGATGAATCAAGTCAGAATTGGTTTGGATATAGTCCAATGGGTGAGGAAGCACAAGTTTGAGTTGATGAAAATGATATGCAAGTGCCTCAGGTGGAAAACGTAGAGAGTTCAAACCGCTTGGATCCTAAAGATAATTTGGATATTCAGTTTGATGATGATGATAGTGACGATGAACAAGAAGCTAGTGATGATGATCTTGCAATGAAATTTCTTGAATCTTGAATCTTTTTGTGATTATTTCTTTTTCTTATTCATCTTAATATAGTTTTTTTTTATTTTCATGACATTTGCTTTTGATGGTTGATGTTTTAAAAAATGTTGGATGGATTTTAATTTTCCAAAACTCGTTAGTTTTGTTGGTCATTTACTTTAGAATTGATTATAAATTTGAATTTTAAACTTTGTTTCTTACATTTATTGAGATATTTATTTTATTGCAATGTTATATCAATAGTTATATATATATATATATATATATATATATATATATATATGAATATATTCTATTTAACAGGAACATAAACTTTATGATTTTATGAGTCGAGTTTACCCGACCTCGAACGGGTTTTCATAAACTCTCGAGTTTAAAAACCTTGTGCTT
>JAOXNR010052989.1:0-15202 GCA_028571225.1 Parsonsia alboflavescens
GTCTTGGGCAAAATTTCAGATTATGAGTAACCTTGGATTTGGATAGATGGATGTTGAAATTCCAGCCATAATTCAAGAATTCACATCACATCCTCCCATCTCCATTTTATTTAATAATTACAATACTTTGTTCTTTAAGACAAATCCTATTTTATATAGGATACGATAGTCCAAAATAAATAAGAAGTACCCACAAAATTTCTCACATTTTTTTTCCTTTCTCAAAAATTCAAATAAATAGTTGCCGAAATTTCAATTACCATAGGTAAACAGTTCCAATCTTACCAAATTACTTAAGTTTCTGAAACTGACTATGTGGTGTACACACCAAAAGAAAAAAAATGGGTCGAGTGAAATATGCTAAATTGGAAAAGAAAATCATATCCTAATGGATTGAAATCAAACTCATACTTTTATTACCTGTCGAGTAAATGAACGGGTCTGAGTACATGAAATTTCTAAAGGGACCGAATCACGCCTAGAGCCTGCATCATAAGGATATTTCCTTGAGACCCCGGTTGTATATAATAGAATACAACTAGGCATGGATGTGACAGGCTTGGCCTACATTTGACAAATAATTTGACCTATGACAGTAAGTCATATATTAAGATTTATATTCTTTCGATCATGTCTCATTTTTTTTTTTTTAATGGTTCAAAAATAAATATATTATTTTCTAAATTAAATAAAAATATATTAAGAAAATTAATATTACAATTTAAAAATAAAATAAATTAAATTCTTTTATAAAATAAAACCATATAAATCAAATTGAAATATTTCAATTTCAAGTGAAAGAAGTCATACTTATTTAAGATGCTTTGTTGAAGGTCCGTTAAGCCTGACAAACCTGTTTTAGGATACCACCAGTCACACACATACAGTTTCTGTGCCGCTGCCTTCAGTGTTTATTTTTATTGTCTAGGAAGAAGCCTCTTAAAGCTTGCGCAAAATGATCAAGAGATTCGCTTCTCTCTTCAACAACGTTCCTCTTACTTTTCATCTCCTTTCTGGTTCTAAATTCTAATGCTACTGCCTGCTCTGCTAGTGTATGTATATTATTAAGTATAAACTCGACTTTCCTAATAATTAAAGCCCACAAAAGCAGGTCTATCAAAATCCCACATCGAAGTGTACAAGAAAATTACCTCCACCCAATTATCTATATAAATGATAGATGTCCGAAGTGAGGCTTTCTTTTTCTTCTCCTTTAGAATAATTCGACAGCAGCAATTTGCTTCAACAACATCACCTTCTTTTCTGGGCTTATTTACCTTAATGTTTTTCGTTTCTCTCTCTGATGTTCTTTTGAGGACTAAATAAATTTTAAGGGATAATTGTTGATAGTTTAAAAATTATTTTATTTTGTTTTTTCAATGTTATCTGGACTCTCAAAAACTTTACTATAATATTGACAAAATCACTTAAATAAATTATAATTAGAAATTGACATTTCCAATTCCATTAATCAGCACCAATAAACTCAAATGTATAATGAAAGTTCTAATAATGAAATTAACATAATTATATGGTACGACATCACATGGACTTTATCAGACAAAACATGAATTACAGGAAACCCTTGTCCTTGCAGCATTTGATTGCTGCATCATATATTTCCTCAAGACCATATTTGTATTCAAATCCAGTGTCCAAGAGTTTTTTGGATGAGAATGTCGGAGCTTTCATCCCTTCAATATCCTTCCAGGAACTGTTCAAAATCGATGACTTTACTTAGATATTAATTCTTTATTCTATGAAAAAGCAGTAAAGAAGAAGAAGCAGAAAAAAGGTTACTTACTCAGGAGATGGTATATCATACTCAGGGTATCTTTCTGAAAGAAATTCAGCCAACTTTTCCCTTTTGACATCAACAGCTGAACAAATGTACCTCCCTTTTGCATCAGGATATTCCAGCAGAAAAATATGTGCTCTGGCCAAATCATCAGTGTGCACCATCGGGACAGTCGAAAGATTCTTGGCCTCCTCTTGATTACCTGAACAACACAGTACAGAGACCTCAAGAATTGTCAAAAACAGCTTCTTCTTGTGCTTGTTCTATTGCTAAGAAGTCGTTCCAGTTCTTGATACTTTCGACAAAACTAATGAAATCCGAAATATCTAAACTTCCTAGTGAGATCAACAAAGTACCAAGAAGATTACCAAAGATCATAGCCATAGTTGTGCGCACGGAGCGGGGCAAGTTTGGGCAAATGAAAGGGCCATGAACCCAAGTTGGAATTACGGTAACGATATCCAATCCATGCTTTTTAGCAAATTCCAGGGATTCCTTCTCTGTTGCCGTCTTAGTGATTGAATAAATGCCAAATAAACTATTCAAGCTCCGAAGACGATCCAAATCGCTCCATATGGTCTCATCCACTATTTCAAGACCCTTACTATCGAACATGACTGTGGAAGCACTGGAAGTATACACAACTCGCTTCACAGTTTTTGCCTTCAGGCAGGCCCGCAAAATTCCCAGCGTCCCATCAATGGCCTTTCTGGTAATTTCTTCCTCTGTTTCTTTGTCGATAACATCAATAGGATGAGCAACATGAAAAACCCCAACGCATCCTTCAATCGCGCAAGAGAAGCTGTCTGGTCTATCAAGGTCAGCATTGAAAATCCTCAATCTTTCCGATGCACCGGGTAGATTCGTGAGGTAGCTCACGTCTTTCTCCTTCTCTAGGAATGAATCAAACTTCAAAAATGTTAAAATGTTATCTATTCACATAATTCTCCAACAAAAAAAAAAACCACACGCTTTTACAGAGAGGAGCAAAAGGGCAAAAATATGAAAAAGTCTTGGAACTGATCCCAAGTAGCTACCAGCAGAGGATCGTTCTGATTTTTTCTTCAGGATTACAAAGGATGTTTGTACAGACCTGGAGTAGACCGGACAGTGGTGTTAACGGTATAGCCACGTTCAAGAAGCTTGAAGATCAACCAAGATGCTATATATCCAGTTCCACCGGTTACGCAGACTGTTCCGTAACTACTATTATTATCTCCTTCCATCCCTGAATTTCCTTGGTTCCGAGTTCTGAACAGTATGAAGATTTCTTGGTTTCTTGTAATACTTATTCTCTTTATAGACATTAGCTGCAGATCGCTTTCGGGCCAGCTTTCTTTGAATTGGCAAGAAAAAAACAGGCGTACCCCTTGGTTCTTGGATTGATGGTGACTGTATGATGGCTATATTTTTGACTCTGAAAATTTTTTAGCTTTAGACTTAGAGCCTCATTTAAATTCATCCAAGAAAACAAAGTAAAAAAAGTTTTGTTACTCCCTCTTTCTTTCTTTTTTATTTCTCATTTAAGGTTTTCTACAAAAATTGAAAAAACTAATAAATAAATTCAATTTTATATTAGGTAGACTAAAATACTCTTATAATAAATTAGACAAGATTGTGTATTTTTTTTCAATTCTTTCTCCTCATTTTATTTTGTAAGATACTCTCTTACTTGATGGACTTTTACCCGATTTAGATATGTTTTTAAAATGATCTCAAAATTGGATCCATTTTTAATCCTCATTCTCTCAGGGTGCCGTGCATTTGGTAGGTGGTGCCATAATCCCGGTTAGCTGTTTTTTTCTTCTTTCTAAACTTAAGTGAACACTGCAAAGTTGACAAGGGCCACAAATTTTTTTTAAAAAAAGAAATAGTTTAAGACACGATGCATTTACCAAATACATCACCTCGTAAATGATTTTTTTTTTATTTTTTAAAAAAGGTGAAAATTCCCAAATATATCTAAATGAGTTGGCTCAATTTCAATTTTATCTACTTTCCGAAAACATTTCAATTCTACTCAATTAGGTTGCCCCAAATTCAATCTATACTCAAAAGTAAACTTTAACATTTTCAGGTAGTAAAAACTATATCAAAAATGGAAAATTACTTCCTTATCCTTATACCCAAATCGAGACGAGGCCACAAACGGTTCCTCTTTTTCCCATTTCGAGACTGACTCCTCACCTTCTTCACCGCCAAACAACCGAAACTCTCCACCTTCTTCACTCTTCATATTTCTTCTACTCTCACCCATTTTCTTTCCTTTATTTCCCTTCTTCCACTCTCATTTTCTTCATTCCCAACCAAAGCTGCCCTTCATTCCTTCCTCGTGACACACTCCAGTAGAGTCCATACTCCCGTGACGGTGCCATTCACTGGTAGATCACTTCGTCGTCATCGTCGTCGCTGCCATTACCAATAGGTTTTCTTCAAACTTAAACCTTGATTTTGTGTTAAATATGCTAAATATTGTTTACTTCGATTTTGTATTTTATTGAAACTATGTTGGACAATCATGCATGAGTTTGAATTTTGTATCTCGGAATGTTTCTTTGTGTCTTGAAAGGGTTTGATTGTGTCTCGAAAGGGTTTGATTGTGTCTCGAAATGTTTCTTTGTGTCTAAAGGGTTTGATTGTGTCTCGAAATGTTTCTTTGTGTCTCGAAAGGTTTAGTTTGTGTCTTTAAATGTATAAATTGTGTCTCAAAATGACTTGGTGTCTAGAAATGACTATTGTGTATCTTGAATTGTTTACTTTGTATCTCAAAATGTCTGTTATGTGTCTTGAAAGAAATGTAATTGAAAGTCTGGGTTAATTTAGATACCGTATGTCTTGAAATGTGTTGATTGAGTCTCGAAATTATTTCTGTGTGTCTTGAAATATTATGTGTCTCGAAATTCTTTATTAACTAATTTAGAAACTGCGGAGATATGGATCCCACCCATCACACCTTTCAGTTCCGACATGATCCCACCGTGTCTGCCGAGAAAATGCTTTGTGCACATGCCAAGTTTTCGATCGTTACACAGACTTTGGACCTGCTACGGTGCCATGGGGCACTGGAGCTTTTTGAAAGGGGGCCTTTCGGATACATGGTGGATCTTCCTATTTATCATGAAGAGTACTATTCCAAGGCTGTCTTGAATATCTTGAAACGGTAGATCATTCTGGAGGGTGCCCGACCAGACAAGATGTGGTTTCTCATTGTAAACCAGTTACACCAATTAAGCCTCCCGGAGTACGCTCTCTTCACTAGTCTACATTAAGGGATAGCAGATCGACATATTATTGAGAGGGACCCAATCATGATGGAGCCATGGCTTGATTGATTGGGGCGAATCCGATTCCTCCACAGATAGTCTTGCAGAGATGGCAGGCCATGGCCGTGGGACAGCTGGCATATAGCATCATCATAGGTCACTGGATACTGACCCGAGAGCAGACTGCAGAGATACCATTTTACCTATGGAGGATGTTGGACAAGTTGGAGGCTGTAGAGTAGTTCCCATGGGGAACGATTGGGTTTAGCCATACGATGCACTCCTATAGACAGGCCATCCAAGAGGACTCCCCAAAAAGAAACTTGTATGCCAACTATTAGGTGTTGCTAGTAAGTTTTCATATTATTAATTACATTTGTTTATCAATGGTGTTTTTTAGACTCTCTAAATAATGATTTGAAAGTTTTTTATTCTTATCTTTAATTAGTGGTGAGTGTACGATCACTTCCCATCCTTGCGTCCTGAGCTTTGTAAGGACGCCCAGGCTTCAGTTAGACTTGGTTCCTCCTATGAAGGGCCACAAAG
Source organism: Parsonsia alboflavescens (assembly GCA_028571225.1). NCBI lineage: Eukaryota > Viridiplantae > Streptophyta > Magnoliopsida > Gentianales > Apocynaceae > Parsonsia > Parsonsia alboflavescens. The sequence goes on from JAOXNR010052989.1 coordinate 5,608, forward strand.
CCCGAGGTGCCTCTCCTTTCGAGGTCCCCGACTTGGTGGAGTCCAGGTAAGTGAATACCTTATCAATGTTCACTTTCATTTATAAATTAGTTATTATCATTAAATCAAACTTCCAATCGCAAGCCCGTGCTAGCTCCTCGTATATTGAGGCTAATTAAGCTGAGTGGCAGTAGCCGTACTGGGCCGATTTCAATCGCATCCCACATATTGCAGCGACATGCTGAGGTAATTATCTACACAGCTCATTCTAGGGGACGTGCGGACAAGGATTGCCGGTTCCGCCATTCGATCAGGTAAAACTAATCTCAATTTCCAAAATTTAAGTTAATTTTGTATAAAGCTAAATACGAAGATCGTTGATACTCTACTTTTAGTTTATTTTAGATCCCATGTCTTGATCGGGATTCGACTAAGCAGTGGATTAATCAAGATCGTTCAATCAGTCCAATGAGATCCGATAGCGAGACCTCACGGTCGAGTCCTTCAGCAGAGGACCAGGGGAGCGGACATCCCTCTCATATCCTCTCTCCACACGAAAGGAGCCGACGTCCGATTAGATTACGAATGGATTCTAACTAAATAAACCCTCCTCCCCGGAAACGATTTCGGATGGATTCTAACTCGGGTTTATAATTACAGTCACCTTCGGTGGCCGATCTACCTATGGCCAGGGTCGAGGTCCGGTTGCAGCAGCTTGGGGATCAATTACTTCAGGGGTTCAAGAAGATCGGGACGAAGCAGGCTAGCATCCTAGAGCGACTCACCCATATCGAGCGCAGTCTCCATGTGCTGGAGAGGGATGATAGTGGTGGAGATGCTCCGCCACTACATGATTCCCCTTTGCGGGCCACCCGTCGCCCGACATCTCTCATAGTCCCCGACAACATTACCCAGGTAATGTAGTATCAAAAACCTGTATTAATTTCAGTTACTATTTTTTATCTAATTTTTAATTTGAAAATGGTTCTTCTATTTTTTACATAATAGGTTGATGCACATGTCAATCGGGCAGAGGATCTAGGCATTCCTCTAGCTCCAGCTCCAGCCCCTCCGATTCCAGTCACCACCATCCAAGTAAAATTTGGATCGCTATATCGTAAATTTTAGTTTCTGTTACTCATTCATTTTATTATTAAGTAATTCTCATATTGAGTAATTCATTTTATTTGGAGTTTGGTCGTACATGTTGGGCCAAGGTCTCATCCGCAGGTGTATGGCCACCTTATACTGACCCGACCCATCACATCTAGTCGTCGAGATCAAGGAAGAAGCCGAGGATGAAAGGGTTGAGGACTTGAGAGGAAGAGGTGCGAAGGGAGATTCAGCCTACTGTGGTGGACCAATCCACCTAGACTGGGCACTATTGGATGACTTTTGTAGCTCCGAAGGTTCAGATAGGTAATTCACTGTCTTTTGATAATTAATTTGCATTTTATAACTTTTCTGATTCATTGTTCTGATCCAAATTTTAGTGATAGGCGCATGATCGGGGGGATCCTGTCATTTGTCAGGGATGACCTCGCGAGGGTCAGGAAGATGACAGAGTACATCGGGAACGACCAGGTGGACGGGTTCATGGCTTCATTGCTGAGAGCGACAGCGGAGGTCCCATCACTTTACCCCAACCGATTCCACTTCACACTCGCCAGGACATACTAAAACGTACGTAGTTAAAAAATTATATCGATCTCTATTTCATTTACTATAATTACAACATCAATTTTTAACTAACTCCACTTACAGAGCATTCTCCGAGGTGCGTGGGACGAGATGAATGCATGTGGAGCGGAATTGGAGTCCCACGTCTTCGAGGACTACGTCATTGGTTGGGTCGGGGGAGATGTTCACATAGGAGAACTAGCATGGTGGGACGCATTAGAAGTATTTAACTTCATTTTCTACATAACTTTTTGTTTAAATTATGATTTATTCTATAGTAATTGATTTAATATTTGTACTGTGTTACATATAGATATTGATGCACTGTTGCCACCTTGAGCATTGGTTGTTACTCTAGGTCGATCTTCACAGGTCTCGGATCATATTTTATGATCCAAAACCATCAACCGAGGCAAAGGCCTCTCGATTTGATTCTATGGAGCCGATCCGCTTGATGTTTCCTTGATTACTCTGACATTTTGGATTTTATGACAGGACAGACAATTCCCCGACCGAGACAGTCACCGTTATTTTTCTTGATCACCTGACAACTCGGTGAACTCCATCCCAATTCAGCCTGACGTGGCCAGCTGCGGTGCCTATGTATGCTATTACATGTCACAGCTGATGAGGGGGGATGTTAAGGAGATGCCCTGCTTGCCTTCTACAACCTCTATGGCTCAGTGCATTAAGGATGAGACCACCTAACTCATACTGCGATTTAGCAGATAGAAGACGACTTTGTACTTTTTTTTTTGTTTTATATTGTAAACAATACAGTAATACAATGTAATTTTTTTTGTTTTTTATATTATATCAATGAAAATATTTTTTTCCTTCTTCATTTCTTTAATCTTTACCCAAAAGTCAATTTTAACATGTTTGGGTAATAAAATTTATATTAGAAATGAGAAATTACTTTCTTACCCTTATACCTAAATTGAGACAAGAGCACAACCGGTTCTTTTTCTCCCATTTCGAGACCAACTATCCACCTTCTTCACCGCCGAGACTCTCACATTCTCCACTCTCACCCATTTTCTTTCCTTTCTTTCCCTTCTTCCACTCTCATTTTCTTTCCCTTCTTCTTTTTCACTCCAAACTGACTCTACCCCTACTTCCTCCTTCATGACACACTCCGGTAGAGATCACTACCCATGACAGTGCCATTCATGTGTAGATCACCTTGTCGTTGACACAACATTACCGGTACGTTTTCTTCACACTTGAACCTTCATTTTGTGTTGAATATGTTAGAATGTTTAAGATTTGGTGGTTAGCAAATGCGAAGCTTCGGTAATGACATTGTGTATTTTCGTTTCTAGTAGAATTAATTTTGTTTTGAAACCTTAAAATGCACCGAATGTCTGTATTGTTTAACTTCTATTTTGTATTTTGTTGAAAATATATTGGATAGTTCATGGTTATGAGTTTGAATTTTATGTCTCGAGATGCTTACTTTGTGTCTCAAAATATTTACATTGTGGCTCAAAATGTTTACATTGTGTCTAAAAATATTTACATTGTGTCTCGAAAATTTTTACTTTGTATTTACATTGTGTCTAGAAATTCTTACTTTGTTTCTCGAAATTTTTACTTTTTGTTTAGAAATTTTTACTTTGTGTCTCTAAATGTTTACTTCGTGTCTCGAAATGAATGATTTGTGTCTCAAAAGGAATGGTTTGTGTTTCAAAATCACCAACCCTTGAATCAAAATGGTTTTGCACATCACGCTGTTATAATTTCTTTCACCAATTTCATGACCGCAAAAGAAGAATAAGAGATATGGACGAAAATGGAATTGAAAGAGATTGGACCAATCTTCCCACTGAATTGTTGGAGTGAAGCAAAAACGGAATAATGATGGGAAGAAAGATAGAACCTTTAACTGTAATCAACTTCACTCGAAAGTCTTTCACACGAAAGGGCGAATCAAGAATAAAACGGCAATATTCTTGAGACATTAAGAGAGACGAATTTTATTGCCAGAAACTCAAAACTTTTAAAAAACAATAATGTCGTTCAACACAAAAAAAAATCAGCCTTAAATAAACCCTATAACAAAAATTGAAAAATTATAAAAAGACCCCTAAAGTTTTCAAAATGCCAAAAAGTTCATTCAGATGACCTCGAAAGGCTGAAAAATGACTTTGGTCACAGGATAGCTGTGAGTATTGATCCCTAGACTAATCCAGATAGACTCGTAAAATTTGAGCCCATTCTGAAGCTCTTGCAACTTTTCAGTTCTTACGAATCGACCCCAAAAAACTTTTCTATTCACCTCCGATTGTTTTGAAACTTCTCCTGAAGCCTCTTGGACCTATGTGGGCCCTCTAGAATATCTCTGTGAGCCAGCTCTGCATCATGGAGCTGATTGCTTCCCAGCTCTGGGTTGTTGAAGAGTTCTAATTGGTATGTACTTCGTGGAACAAAGCAGAAGCTACCTATTATGCTCATCGTTGTCGAGAAATTTCACTTTTGTGAGACGGTTTTAGATCTTTGTAGGCTACTGTAGTATGCATTCGAGATTAACATATGGAGTAGAGATGTAAAATGTTGTTATTGGAGAACTTCAAAATTTGAAAAACTTTTGTTGGAATCATAATTGTTTTTCTGTTTGATTTTGTTGCAAATAGTGTTGGATGTGGCTTCTGCATTCACTGTGCTCGGTCAAGTTAGACGATTATGGCCTCAATTCAATGACAAACATGCAATTTAAATTAAAAGACAAATTCACTGTTTGTTAAAATAGTAAAATTCATTGTTTGTTAGTGTTTTAATATTTAGGGTTTAGGGTTTAGATATGACCACTTGTGTCACTGACAAATTAAATAACAAATTCACTGTTTATTAGAATAATAATGACAGAATCTTTTGCTAGCAATTCTATTAATAGTATACGTAAGATACTAAATATGTAATATTTGCAGAAAGTAAATGAACATCAAGATTTAAGGAGGTTCACCTCATTGGAATAAATCTAATATTAGGCTCTGTCCTCAAAGCCAAGCCAAGCTGCAAAATCCACTTAGATAAAAACATTACAACAGGTGTAGTATAGAACAATAGAATCTCTGTAGTCTATTACTACCCTATACAAAGTTTTATCTTACCAACTCACAGCAAGAATCCCTTTTGCATATATCGCAACATTTTCTACAATCCCTTTGAAGCTGACAAAACTTCTTCCGAAGCAGAACTCCCCCTGAGTTGTGAAATTGTTCCACAAGAACCGTTGTGATACTCCTGTAACATTCCTATGACAGTTTGTGATAGTGAGGCAGATAAACTCCTCCCGAGTTCTATTATTGTAAAAATTCTCCAGAATATTTATAAAGAATTTCAGCAAGGACTCCTCAACACATTGCTCAATCATCATCAATCTTTATCACTCAAAGATTATCTTGTTTTGGAAACGACAGCAGTGAAAAAAGATACAAGATATATTACTTTCTAGAAGATAATTACAATATATTAATAAATATGGAAATATCAATTTGGTATAATCAATCAAAAAATATCTAACTTCAGAAATCTTAAGAGATACCATATCAAAAAATTGAGAATTTAATAAGGATAACTTAGGAAATCCTAAATATCTCAATAATCTCCTAATCCGAATCAACCACTGATTTGAACAATCTGTAAAGCTCATAACCAATACATCAGTATCCCAATAAATCTTCAAAATTCGTGTGATTCTAAGTTTTTGAAACAATAGCCAACACAAATATCTAACAAACTCCCCCTTTGACATTATTTTGGCAAACACACAGATACTAAGGTTTTTGAATCATAAGCATAAAAACAGTAAACTGAAAAACCAGAGTTAATGCAATACCAATAGAAATACCAGTAGCAGTAATAAGAAGACAACAAAATCAAATCAATACCAAAAAAGAAAACTAAAAAGCATAACCAGATATAACCAAAGTATCAGTAACACACAAAAACCACAAAAATTTTCTCCCCCTTGTCGCCAATAAAAATGTCAAAGTATCAGTTAGGTAACAAAGGAGCAGAGGATGTATCAACCACATGACCACAGACAAAAACCTTCTCAAATAAAGGACTTTCAACATTTTGAATTTCATACAGATTCTCATAAAAATCACGCACCAGACCATCAATATAGAAAGACCAATGGACCTTTTGAAGTCGCGGATCTTGTGGAGACCAGAGATGTCACCAGGACCACTGGTTGGAGTCACGTCGGTAGGAGGTGGAGTCACGACAAGTGGAGGTGTGATAGTAGATGTTGATGAAGTAATAGTGAAACCATAGTTCTTCTTCCCAGTAACCAGCTTTACACGCACCATAGTGGAATCGAAGGTACCCACAAACAGTTTCTGCAAAATCTTGTGAAGATTTTCAAAGAAATACAACCAAATGGTGAAGAGAAACCAGAAGAGAAGAAAATTGAAAAACCCTTCTTTGACAATTACGAGTATGGTAGCGTGGGAAACATACTCTAGGATTAGTGCATAAATATTGGATAAAAAGATTTATTGAAATTAAAAGAAAAACTTTCCAAGTTTCAAAGTGATAGACACGAATACTGGAGACACATGGATCAAGGTATTTTAACTGCCAAGGACATTAAACTAACCAATAGAGTTTAAACAAAAGATCGCCAGGGAAAAACTTTTGAAGTAAATCATATATATCATTATTATTATTTTTTAAAAAAAAAATGAGTATGGCAATCACCTTAAGTACGGTAGGATCAGCTTGATCCTCTTGCTAAGATCAATTTCCCATGTTATCGCGAAGGTTACTAAACTTAAATTAAGAATATAGAGAGAGAAAAATAAATTATCAATCAACCAGAATTTTAATGAAGGTGTGTGTACATGATGAAAACTTATTTCCCTGAATCTGAGATAATTTTCACACAACCACTCAGGTAGCTTTTTGCAATGATGATTTTGATTATGTATAGCTAGCTGAACCCGTAATGAAGGTAACTCTTTTCTCAAAAAATAATCAAATTTTGCTGAAATCGATGACATTCCCTTGTTCCTCCTCTGCATATCTGAGATAGTTTTCACAAAAAGACGAATGGAAGTAACTCTTTTCTCGAAAAATAAGCAATTTTAACCGAAATTAAATAACATTCCCCTGTTCCTCCTCGGCATTTTTTTTTAAAAAGGAAAATTGAAGAAATCAATCATGTTTGTATAAAAAAGGTAAAACTCTAGTTTCATGAAGATATTTTTGCAAAATATGCGAAATTTAAGAATGATAAATCTTCAACAATAATAAAGGAAAGAAATCAAAACAAGATAATACTACTGAACTACTATACTATAGAGCAACTGTCATACTAGTGTTATTTAAATATCAAGAAAATAGACTCCTAAAGCTTTCCTCAACGATTTAAATGTTTTAGCATCCAAAGGTTTGGTAAAAATGCCAGCCAGTTGTTTTTCCATTGACACATGCTCAATAACGACAGTCTTAGTTTCTACCAATTCTCTAATGAAATAATGTCTTATGTCAATGTGTTTAGTGCAAGTATGCTGAACAGGATTCTTAGATATATCAATGGCACTTCTATTGTCACAAAACACAGTAAACATATCTTGTACAATACCATAATCTTTGAGCATTTGTTGCATCCACAATAGTTGTGTACAACAGCTTCTAGTAGCAATGTATTCAGCTTCTGTAGTTGATAATGAAATTGAGTTCTGCTTCCTTCTGTACCATGAAACCAGATTGTTTCCAAGGTAGAAACATCCTGCAGAAGTACTATTACGATCATCCAAGTTTCTTGCCCGATCTGCATCTCTGAAACCTGCCAAAAATGCTCTGGAGTCAGTTTTATACCAAAAGCCATAATGTGATGTAGTATTGACATAGCGAATAATTCTTTTAATAGCCGTCAGATGAGATTCTTTGGGATTTGCTTGATATCTGACACAAATGCCAACATGGAGACATATGTCTAGTTTACTTGCTGTAAGATGCAACAAGCACCCGATCATACTTCGATACAGACTTGATTCCACTGTTGTTCCTATATCGTCTTTAGACAGTTTCAGATTAGTACAAATCGGTGTTCTAAAAGTTTTGACATTTTTGAGATCAAATTTTTTAACCAACATTTTAATATTTGCGTTGTGCGATGTATATTCCATCTACAAATTGTTTAACTAGAAATCCCACAAAATATGTCAATTCACCAATCATAAGCATTTCAAATTCTTGTGTCATTTGTTTCACAAAGGTATCTGCATGCTGAACAGAAGTAGAACCAAAAACAATATCATCAACAAAAATTTGAGCAATTAAAATATCCATAGAGAGCAGTTTTACAAACAAGGTTTTATCAACTCCCCCTCATTTGTAACCCTGTTGCTACAAATATTTTGTTAACTTTTCATACCATGCTCGAGGGGCTTGTTTTAAACCATATAATGCCTTTTTCAATTGAAACACATGATCGGGAAATTTGGGATCAATAAGGCCCTTAAGTTGTTCAGAATAGACCTCTTCACTTAGAATACCATTAAATAAGGCACTTTTGACATCCATTTGACACAATTTAAACTAACGAAGGCAAGCAACACATAGTAGCCTAATAGATTCCATTCTAGCCATAGGTGCAAATGTTTCATCAAAATCTATACCTTCTACTTGTGCAAATCCTTTAGCTACTAATCTTGCTTTGTTTCTAACAACATTTCAAGACTCATCCAGTTTATTCTTAAAAATCCATATTGTACCAATGATGTTCATATTTTCAGGTCTTGGTACCAATGACCAAACATCCTACCTATTGAACTGTTCTAATTCCTCATACATAGCATTAATCCAACAATCATCTTACAAGGCTTCATTTACATTTTTGGGTCCTATAGTAGATAAGTAACAAACAGAGCTAATCATCTCTCTATAGTTAACTTTAACCTTACCTCTTGTGGGTATTCCTTAATCCAAATCTCATATTACCTTTTCCATTGGATGTGCTTTTTGTATTCTGGAGGAGATTTGTCTCTCAACCTTCTTACTTATTTTTGTTTGTGTCTCTATTCTTGCTTGGATTTTATCATCTGTTGAATTTGTTTGATTTCCTATGGATTGAACTATCTCAAACTGGATATTGGACTTCTCTGAGTTATTCGGGGAACCCTGTTCTTCATCCATTGATTGTCGTGTTGTCCTGTCATTTGGGTACAAGATTTCCCTATTTCTTCGTCTTCTAGCTTTGGTAAAGTCCCTGCAAGTTCATCAAACACAACATTAGTAGATTCTATGATTTTTCCAATATGTTGATTAAGTACTCTATAAGCCTGATTATTTGTTGCATATCCAAGAAAAATACCAACATCATTCTTTTTATCAAACTTACCAAGCCAGTCTCTATCATTTAAAATAAAACACTTATTTCCAAAGACAAGAAAATAATGAACGTGTGGTTTCCTTCCTTTCCATATTTCATTTGAAGTCAGCTTTGTTCCTACTCTGAAATAGACACGATTAATGATATAACAGGCAGTATTTATAGCTTCAACTCAAAATTTTGATGGTATTCCTTTAGCACATAACAATACCCTAACCATTTCTTATAGAGTCTTGTTTTGCCTTTCTACAACACCATTCTGTTGTGGTGTTTTTGGTGCAGAGAACTGACGCAGGATAGAAAAATATGGTGGGGAAAATTATAGAACCTCAACTGTAAACAACTTCACTCGAAAGCTTTTTTACAGAAAAGGAAGAATCAAGAATAAAACGACAATATTCTTGAAACACTATGAGACAATACCTTGAGTTCACAAGGAAAGAAATAAAACTCTGAAAATATTATTGATAACAAATTCTGCTTCTTTTTTTTTTCTAACTCTTAGGCATATATCCTTATTTATAATGCTAGAAGTTCTATGTTCCTAATCAGACTAGGAAATAGAAACCAAGTAAACTACTAATAGTT
>JAOXNR010052990.1:0-15201 GCA_028571225.1 Parsonsia alboflavescens
GAATTACTCATTAAGATTATAGTCTTTTACACTTTTTCTCAGAAAATGATAGCCTTTTTGGGCATAAATCCCAACACGTTTAGGTCCCGAACGAGATACTACCCATTGAGCGATACGTTCTGAATGTGCGACCCAATAGGTCCTCGTAAAATTGGCTTCTGACATAATTGATATTTAATGTCATGTACAATAAGCAGGTCTAGTAACACATTATTGCAATCCAATTAATGAGAATGTCTATGATAATACAAAACCTTCTGTGAGAAAAATAACATGTCTTAATCTCTTTGTCCAATAAGTTATAATCGAACATGAGTCATGGAACGAGTCATACTCGTAAAGTTCAATATCTCAATTCTCAACCCCGAGTAGATTAACTAAACCAAATAAGAAAAATATACCATATCTACTTATTCTAGCATGGCCATGTATTTCATAATCTCACTCAATCAAGAATGCTAGACATCTCTCTCTTATCATATAAGAGGGACAAATCCTATATTAATCATTCAGCATTCCACACCACAAATGAGGACATACGCAATACATGCCTTTATTGTCCACTCAGTTAAGAGTGATGTTTGACGATATCAAACTATGCAATCTTCCATGCAGGATTCTCTGATGACTTGAAGTCAAAATATGAGACATCATTATCACAATGAAACCACTCATGACACTCATATAACAATCCCTAAAGTGATTTCATGGTAGGTCAATCCAGTGCATGATACTCCTACGTGTATCTATGTGATGATTTGATATCTCATATCCATGATTGTTGTCATCAATCAACGCATTCTTGTCTCAGTGTGTTATTGATAGCCTAATCTCAGTAACACTTGACTAGGGACATTTTGAGAATAGAAATAAACTATTCTATGGGCATTACATAATTTATTAAATGACATTCAGATATAGAAGTAAATTATATAATGATATAAGTAGCATCATGATACAAAGTTATGCCAAGTCAAATCATCATATGGTCTTAGGGCATATCCAACAGTTCTGAAACTACCACAAGGACCATGGCCATCTCACGAAGTACTGCTTTGACTTCAAATGAAATATCGAGAGGTTCGTGAAAGAGGGGCACTTGCAAGAATTCTTGGCAAGGAATACAGGCCCCGCGAATCCGGTCCCGAAAGCTTTCGCCATTCAATGACCTGCAGTTGGTGAAATAAATGCTGTTGAAAGAAGGACAAAATGAGCCTGGGGGGCAGACTCAGAACACCTAATGGTGTCTTTCCAGATCGGGGATTTCCTTGTGCTCAAGATACTAGTAGACATTGGGAGTGCTATAAATGTCTTGGATAAAAAGACTTTTGATCTGATGGTTATAGATAGGAGCTCACTAATAAGGTCAGACAGCTCCCACCAGCTTTAATGGCAGCACGAGCTACGCAAAGGGAATTCTATGAGTCCCAACTATAGTTTGCGCAAAGGGTAGGGGTCATTGAGGTCATGGATAGGATGGTGGTCAATACCCCTAGAACCTGCAATGTAATCCTTGGTAGAAAGGGAGTCTTGGACCAGAGGGCAGAAATCTCCTTATTGAATTACTACATGAAGATCCAGGTCAGAGGAATTTGGGTAGTCCTAGAAGGAGACAAGCAGCCACGAAATGTTACCTTGTTGAAGGTAATGAGGAGAATTCGATAAAGCTTAAGCAAGAAGAGTTCATCAATCTCCCGAAAGGGAACGATGATTTCAGAATTCCAGCAACCAGTAGAGGAGAAAAAAGTGTTCCTTAACCTAGAATTCCTTATGAAAGGGATAAAAATATTAGAGCTACTACCTCCAAAAGTTAAAGGGAAGCTCGTTGACTCCCTCCAAGAATATCTGAAGGTATTTGCCTGGTGACCTAGGGACCTCGAAGGAATAGATTGAAAGATTGCTAAACATAAGGTTGGGCTCAAGCCAAGGGTCAAGACACAAAAGAAAAGGACCTTCGCTCCAGAGCGAAACAAGGTCATAGCTCGAGAAGTTCATGCACTTCTCGCTACTTGAATTCTAAAACAAGTGGTATACCCATAATGGTTAGCCAACCCGGTCGTAGTACCAAAGAAAGAAAAGATGTGGAGGATGTGTGTGGACTTCACCACACTAAACAAATACTGTCAGAAAGACTCCTACCCACTCCTGTGAAGGGAAAGTGACAAACAGATCTCTTCCAGGAATCGATCGGAGGGAGTCTAGAGTGGCTACTGACATTACCATTTTCAATTCTTAGACAGAGGATGAATGTTAGAATCTCTTTTCTACAGTCACCAACAAAGATCTCCGACCTTTGCCTTTACTTGGTCAGCTTCCAATGTACGTCTCACAAACAAAGCAATGGAATAAACACGATTGAACTGTCAGATGCAATCATAAATATGGTTTTTCAGGTTTTTCGATTTCTCTGAACTCTTTACTTTTTTTTCCTACACAAACGCTCTGATAGAAAAAGACTAAACAGAAAAGGGAGAGGCTTTCAATCTGAAAAACCCTAGAAGATTTCGTGATAAGAAGTCTTCTGGAGAAATTAATCTCGTTTTTGAATTTTGATTTGAATTCAAAACGAGAGGCCTATCAGAGTGTAACTAAGAAACATTTGTCTAGGTTCAACGAACCTAGAAAAATACAATTCAGTCACATAATTAACTCTTAATTATATTTTTGTTAATTCCTATTCATGAATTATCCTATACAACTTTAGCTAATTACGTTTAGGTCCCAAACGAGATACCACCCATTAAGCAATACGTTCTAAATGTGTGACCCAATAGGCCCTCGTTAAATTGGCTTTTGACATAAATGATAATTAATGTGATGTACAATAAGCAGTGTCTAGCAACACATTATTGCAATCCAATTAATGAGAATGTCGATGACAAGACCGAACCTTCTGTGATAAAAATAACATGTGTTCATATCTTTGTCTAGGAAGTCATAATTGAACATGAGTCATGAAACGTGTCATACTCGTAAAGTTCAATATCTCAATTCTCAGCTCCGAGTAGATTAATTAAACTGAATAAGATAAATATCTCATATCTACTTATTCGAGCATGGCCATGCGTTTCATAATCTCAATCAACCAAGAATGCTAGACTTCATTCTCTTGTTAGATAAGAGGGACAAATCCTATCTTGATCATTCAACAATCCACAACATAAATTAGGAGATACTCAACATATGCCTTTATTGTCCACTCAGTTAAGAGTGACGTTTGACAATATCAAAGTATGCAATCTTTCATGCAGGAATCTTTGATGACCTGAAGTCAAAAGATGAGTCAGAATTATCACAATGAAACCACTCATGACACTCATATAACAATCCTTGAAGTGATTTCATGGCAGGTCAATCCAGTACACGACACTCTACGTGTACCTATGTGATGATTTGATAGCTCATATCCATGACAACTATCATCAATTAGCACATATTAGTCTCATTGTGTTATTGATACAATAATCTCATGCATGACCGTCGCTTAGGGGCTGCCGTTATCATCCGACGTTTTAATCGGTTCTCTGTATATTTCGTTACCTTTGATAATCGTTTATGCATTTTATCATATTTGATATGTTTATTATGAAATTGGTGACTTAAGCATGGTGCATAGTTATAACCCTCGATTTTATTAAATATGGCCTACGTGTCGTGCCTCTCTATCATTCTGATGTATATTCTCTTCTCATCTAAATCCCCTCATATGTACCGCGAGGTTTCTTTACCATATTATTGTATTATAGTATAGGGTAATTTCATTACAACTTGGAGTAGTTTTTCTTGACCCTTAGATTGGCGTTTTTCGATTCTTTCATTGGCTTGGGAGAATTGAGTAGGATGGGCTGTAACTGTCACGTTTATCTTGCTTTTACTTTGCATGTTATTACTGTCATTATGATATGATTGTGTTAACCAGTGATAATATTCACGTGGTCACTTATATTAAAGTGGTGAGATCTTTTACAACTTAGTCAAATCCCTCAAATTAATTAAGTTAAGATTAATGCCTATCAATTAATGACACTCGTTAAAACTTGGATCAATGTGTTTAAATTTGCCAAAGCAAAGGTGCCATGTTTATCTTAGTGAAACGCGATAGGATAAAAGTGATATCCGACTTCAATAGGTTCCCTCAATTAGATTAGGGTAATCTAGAGGCATTAAGAGCAATAGTTGTTCATGTTTAAACTAAGAGTTGCATGGGGATGCAATTATCAAGGTGTTGCTTACTTAAATAACTGAGTCTCGAGGGATAGCCAAAGCTACCATGGGGTTAGATGAAATATGGATCTTGGTCCACTAGAATGTTAAATGTGTAACTTTCTGAATTAATAATGAGGGTTATTAATTTGAAGAAAAATAGTGGGAGTATCATTGCGATCAGTCCTTGAGAAGGACAAACTAAATGGGACGAACTTCCTGGATTGGTATAGGAATGTGAGGATAGTCCTCAAACAAGAAAAGAAGACGTATGTCCTTGAGGGTCCTATTCCTGAAGAACCTCCCTCCATAGCCACAAGGGCTGAAAAGATGCTCACAAGAAGCATCAAAATGACGCTATTGACATCGGTTGCCTCATGCTTGCCTCCATGAACTCTGAGCTTCAAAAGCAACATGAGGAAATGGATGCTTATGATATGATAGAGCACTTGAAATAGCTTTATCAAGAGCAAGGTAGGCAAGAGAGGTTTGATGCATCCAAGGCTTTATTTCAATGCAGAATGGCAAATGGTTCTCCAGTTGGTTCTCATGTCCTCAAAATGATTGGGTATATTGAGAACCTAGAGAGATTGGGTTTTCGTCTAGGACTAGAGTTGCCCACTGATGTTATACTGTTATTGTTGTCTGAGAGTTATAACCAAGTAGTTGTGAACTACAATATGAATGAGATTGACAAAACTTTGCCTCAGTTGCTTAGCATGTTAAGAACTGCTGAGTTAAATATTAAGAAGTCCACCAAACCCAAGGATGTCCTAATGGTTAGGAAATTCAAGGGTAAGGGCAAAGGAATGGGTAAAGGTAAGAAAAATGACAAGAAGCCTATTGGAAAGTTCAAGCCCAATTCTGCTACATTAAAGCCAAAAGGAGGAGTGGCTAAGGAAGGAAACTATTTCCATTGCCACGAGCCAGGACACTGGAAAAGAAATTGCAAGCTTTACTTGGAAGAAGTAAAGAAGAAGAAGTCAAGTGAGAAGGCTAATGAGTCTATTATTCCAGGTATTTTTGTTATAGAAGTCAATTTATCTACTTCTACCTTATGGGTATTAGATACTACATGTGGATCTCACATTTGTATAAATGTGCTGGATCTCAAAAGGAGTAGATCATTGGCAAGAGGAGAAATCGACCCGTGAGTTGGAAATGGAGCAAGGGTTGTTGCATTAGCTGTAGGAACTTATGTTTTGATTTTGCCGACTGGGCTTCTTTTAGAATTAAATAATTGCTATGTTGTGCCTTCTGTTACTAAAAACATTATTTCTATTTCTTGTTTGGACAAGTTTGGTTTTCCATTTATAATAAAGGACAACTGTTACTCCATTTATTTAAATGAAATTTTCTATGGAAGTGCACAACTCTTTGATGGCCTTCATATTCTAAATCTCGACACACCTCTTTATAACATAATACAAAAAGGATTAAATCAAATGATATTAACCCAAAATATCTCTGGCATTGTCGCTTAGGCCATACAAATGAGAATCGTCTTTCCAAACTCCATAAAGATGGATATTTGGACACCTTTGATTTTGAATCATATGAAATTACTAATCTTGTTTATTGGGCAAGATGACAAAAGCCCTTTGAATTATTGGGCCTTATACATTCCAAAGTGTGTGGTCCATTAAGCACTCAAGCTAGAGGTGGGTTTTGATACTTCGTTACATTTACTGATGATTTCAGTAGATATGGCTATGTATAACTTATGAAACACAAATTAGAATCTTTTGAAAAGTTCAAAGAATTCAAGAACGAAGTACAAAACCAACTAGGCAAAAGTATTAAAATACTTCATTCAGATTGAGGTGGTGAATACTTAAGCTAAGAATTTCATGACTATCTAAAAGAGTATGGAATAGTTCAACAACTCACTCCTCCAGCCACGCCACAATGGAATGGTGTATCTGAAAGGAGAAATCAAACTTTATTAGATATGGTTCGATCAATGATGAGTCATGTAGACCTTCCAATTTCTTTTTGGGGACATGCTTTAGAAATAGCTGCATTTACACTGAATCGTGTTCCATCTAAATCAATTCAAAAGACAACATATGAGTTATGGACTAGGAAACGTCCCAAAATGTCTTTTATGAAGATTTGGGGCTATGAAGTTTTCGTTAAATGTCAAGTTTCCGATAAACTAGAGCCCAAATTTGACAAGCGTCTCGTTGTAGGTTATCCTAAACTAACTAAAGGATATTACTTTTATAACCCCATTGAGCAAAAGGTGTTTATAGCTCGTACAAGCATCTTTTTAGAAAGAGAATTTGTCTCTAAAGGAGCAAGTGGGAGAAAAGTAGAACTTGAAGAAGTTCAAGAACTACAAAGAGATACAACTGATATAGATATGGAAACTAAGTAGACACCACAACCTATGGTTCATCAAGGACTTGCTCAATAGACACAAGTTTTGTGTAGGTCACTTAGGACAAATCATCAGCCACAGAGATATATGTTTTTGATTTCTCAAAATGGTGATGTGTTGCTCCTAGATCAAGATGAGCCTACTACCTACCAAGAAGCGGTGATGGGCCCAATCTCTGAGAAATGGCTTCAAGCCATGAGATTTGAAATGGAATCCATGTATACAAACCAGGTTTGGACTTGGGTTGATCCATCTGAAGGGGTAAAACCCATTGAGTGCAAATGGGTTTTCAAGAAGAAAACCGACATGGGTGGTAATGTTCATACTTACAAGGGGAGATTAGTCGCAAAAGGTTTCAAACAAATTCATGGTATTTACTTGACGAAACTTTTTCACCTGTAGCTATGATCAAATCCATCAGGATCGTACTTGCTATAGCAACATTTCATGATTATTAAATCTGGCAAATGGACGTCAAAACTACTTTTCTAAATGGAAAGCTTCTCGAGGATGTGTATATGACACAACCTAATGGTTTTGTCGATCCAGATACTCCTGGAAAGATATACAAGCTACAATGATCCATTTTTGGATTAAATTAAGCATCTCGTAGTTGGAATCTTCATTTTGATGATGCAGTCAAGGAATTTGGCTTCATTAAAAATGAAGATGAACCTTGTGTCTATAAGAAGTTCAGTGGGAGTATTGTGGTATTCCTGGTATTATATGTGGATGACATACTTATTATTGGAAATGACATCTCCACCTTACAGTTTGTAAAGACTTGGCTAGGAGGTTGTTTTTCCATGAAAGACTTGGGCGAAGCAAATTATATACTAGGTATAAGGATTTATAGAGACAGATCCAGAAAATTGATTGGCCTAAGTTAGAGTATGTACATAGACAAGGTTCTAAAGAGGTTTAGCATGCAAGAGTCTAAGAAAAGATTCTGGCCTATGACACATGGAATAAATCTTTCGAAACGACAGTGTCTTACAATAGAGGAAGAGAGACAACGCATGAGTAAGATTCCATATGCATCTGCCATTGGATCTATCATGTATGCTATGTTATGTACACGTACCGATGTTTCATATGCTTTGAGCATGACAAGCAGATAGCAATGTGATCCAGGGGAATGCCATTAGACTGCTATTAAGAATATCCTTAGATATTTACGAAATACTAAGGTTACATTCCTAATCTTTGGAGATGATGAAGAGCTCATTGTAACAGCTTACACTGATGCTAGTTTTCAAACCGATAAAGATGATTTTCGATCACAATCACGTTTTGTGTTTTGCCTTAATGGTCTGGCTATATGCTGCAAAAGTTCAAAGCAGGCAATGGTGGCTAATTCTACGATAGAAGCTGAGTATATTATTGCTTTTGAAGCAGCAAAAAAGGCAGTTTGGATAAAGAAGTTCATCACTGAGCTTGAGGTGGTTCCTTGTATCACTGATCTTGTAGAGCTTCATTGTGACAACAACGGAGCTATTACACAGGCTAAGGAACCAAGATCTCACCAACGATCCAAACATACTCTTCGACGATACCACCTCATTCGAGAAATTATCGAGAGAGGAGATGTTAAGATATGCAAAGTACCAATAGATGACAATGTCGCTGATGCTCAGCAGAGACATGATCGTCACACTAGATCTATGTTTCTTAGATTCATGAGTGATTGGTCTTGGTGCAAGTGGGAGATTGTTGGATATGCCCTAAGAACATATGATGATTTTACTTAGTTGGCATAACTTTGTGTCATGATGCTATTGATATCATTATATAATTTACTTTTATATCTACGTTTCATTAAATAAATTATGTAATGTCCTTAGAATAGTTTATTTCTATTCTTAAAACGTCCCTAGCCTAAGTGTTATTGAGATTAGGATATGAATTACATGCCGAGACTAGTATGTGCTAATTAATGATAGTCGTCTTGGATATGAGATATCAAATCACCACATAGGTACACGTAGAGTATCGTGGACTGGATTGACTTGCCATGAAATCACTTCATGGATTGTTATATGAGTGCCATGGGTGATATCATTGTGATAATTATGTCTCATCTTTTGACTTGAGGTCATCAACGATTCCTGCATGAAAGATTGCATACTTTGATATTGTCAAACGCCACTCTTAACTGAGTGGACAATAAAGGCATGTATTGAGTATGTCCTAATTTGTGCTGTGGAATGTTGAATGATCAAGATAGGATTTGTCTCTCTTATATAACAAGTGAGTGATGTCTAGCATTCTTGGTTAAGTGAGATTATGAAATGCATTGCCATGCTCAAGTAAGTAGATATGAGATATTTATCTTATTTAGTAAAATTAATCTACTTGGGGTTGAGAGTTGAGATATTGAACTTTATGAGTATGACACATTCCATGATTCATGTTCAATCATGACTAAATGGACAAAGAGATATTAAGACATGTTATTTTTTATCATGGAAGGTTTTGTCTTCTCACTGACATTCTCGTTAATTGGATTGCAATAATGTCTTGCGAGACTTCGCTTATTGTACATGACATTAAATATTATTTATGTTAAATGCCAATTTTACGAGGACCTATTAGGTCACACATTCAGAAAGTATCACTTAATGGATAGAATCTCGTTTGGGACCTAAAAGTAATTAGCTAAAGTTGTTTAGGCTAATTCACAAATAGGAATTAACCAAAATATAGTTAAGAGTTAATTATGTGACTAAATTGTATTTTTCCAGGTTCGTTGAACCTAGACAAAATTTTCTCAATCACACTCTTATAGGCCTCTTGTTTTGAATTCAAATCAGAATTAAAAAACGAGATTGATTTATCCAGAAGCCTTCTTATCAAAAAGTCTTCTATGGTTTTTCAAAATTACGCCTCTGTCTTTCTGTAGAGTTCTTTTTTTTCTATCAGAGTGTCTATGTAGAAAAAAAATAAAAAACAGAGAGTTCGGAGAAACCGAAAAATGAGAAAAACAATATTCAAGATTGAATCTAGCAATTCAATCATGTTTATCCCGTTGCTGTGTTCGTGAGACGTACACTGGAAGCAGATGTTCATGTGACGAGGTCTGTTTGTGGCCTTCCCTTTTGCTGGTGACTGTAAACAGATTCCGACGTTCATCTTCTATCTAAAAAATTGAGAAAGGTAATATTTGTATCCTCTCTAGACTCCCCCCAATCGATGCTTGTAGGAGGTCTGTTTGTGGCCTTCCCTTCATTAAGAATAGAAATAAACTATTCTAAGGACATTGTATAATTTATTAAATGAAATGTAGATATAAAAGTAAATTATATAATGATATAAGTAGCATCGTGATACAAAGTTATGCCAACTAAGTAAAATATCATATATGGTCTTAGGGCATATCCAACATCCCAAGCATTGACCAGATGGTGGACTTGATGGCTGGATATCGATGGCAATGTTTCCTAGATGCCTACAAGGGATATCACCAAATTCTGATGGTAGTAGAGGACATGGAAAATACCTGCTTTATCTCTAAGAATGGTACCTATTGCTACACCAAAATACCATTTAACCTGAAGAATGCAGGAGCAGAATTCTAATGAGCTATGCACAAGGTCTTCAAAAACCAGTTTGGAAGGAACGTCAAGGTCTATGTGGACAGCATTGTCATCAAGTGCGGGACCTTAGAAGACTTCATTGAAGACATTAGCGAAACTTTCCAGACATTGAAAGCTGCTTATATGAAGCTCAATCCAGAGAAATGCATCTTTGGTATTTCAATGGGAAAATTCTTGGGCTTCATGATATCAAAACGGGGCATTGATGCCAATCCTAACTAAATTCAAGCATTGTCGGACATGGAACCTCCAAGAAACATTAAAGAAGTTCAAAATTTGATAGGAAAGATGGTAGCTATGGAGGGCTTCATCAACAAAGTGGCAAACAAAGGAGAAAAATTCTGCAACGTTATAAAAAGGCCAAAAGACTTTCAGTGGATGGAAGATTGTCAAAAGGCTTTTGGCAAACTGAAAGACTTCCTAGGGAAGCCCCCTCAGCTAGTCTCTTCGAGGTTAGGAGAGCAAATTCTGATGTACCTTACTGTGATAGAGAAAGCAGTCAGGTCGGTGCTACGAGTACAAAGGTCAGGTTCACAATTCCCTATTTATTATGTTAGCCGTTTCATTGTTATTACCTCAAGAAAGCTAAAGCCATACTTTGAAGCTTACTTGATAAGAGTGTTAACTAATTTACCACTAAAGCAAGCTTTGTCTAAACCCGAGCTATTGGGCTTGACGATGAAGTGGTCTCGCAAGCTCTTAGGATATCAAATTGAATTTGAGCCGAGGAAAGTAATCAAGCTCAAGCTCTCTTAGACTTTGTAGAACAATGCACAAGAGCCCCACTGGAGCTTACAAGCACTTGTGATGATAATATCTGGACCATGTGCACAGATGGCTCCAAAGAAAAGGAAAATTTAGGTGCGAGAATTGTACTGATCAGCCCTGAGGGTGTAAGAATCCCTTACTCTGTGAAGTACAACTTCCCAACCTCGAACAATGAACTAGAATATAAAGCTCCCTTAGAAGGTCCTAGACTCAGAAGAGCTCTAAAAGTGCAAAAATTGCACATAAAAACTTATTCACGAGTTATACCCAGCCAAGTTGCTGGAGAATACGAAGCTAGAGAGGACAACATGATCAAATATCTCAAAAGAGTCGGGAATATTGCATCCAAACTTGAGGATTTCCTCATCGAGCAATTACCCAGAAAGCAAAATACAGAAACGGACGCACTATCTACAGTATACCGAGAGATAGCCGGAACAAAACTAGAGCTACTAGTGGAATAATTTCACTCTCCCAGCATAAACCAAGAAAAAACCTGGTTATAAAGGATCAAGCAGACTGGAGATATCCAATCTACAAATTCGTCAAAGATGGCGACCTTCTCCATAATGCCAAAGAAGCTCACCAAGTGTGAAGATGGTCACCTCGTTATGTTCTAATAAGAGTTGACGAGGTATATAGAAGGTCAAACACTTGGCTATTGCTCAAATGACTAAGCAAGGGAGAGGGACAATATGTAATTGAAGAGATACATAGTGGAATATGTGGATCACACATATGAGCAAAAACCATCACCAAGAAAATACTAAGGACAGGATACTATTGGCCTTTAATGGTTTCAAACATTGAAAAAGCCATACAAAAATTCACGAGCTGTCAGCTACATGGAAACGAATCACATGTGCCGCAAACAAGGTATCAATAACGCATCAGTACCTTTTTTTATCTAGGGTATTGACAATCTAGCACCCTTCCCCAAACGACTGGGGGGGGGGTGTTCAATTCCTAATTGTTGCCATAGAGTACTTCATTGGATTTGTTGAAGCTGAGCCAGTGGCAATAATTTCATTGGCAAAAGTCTAATCTTTTGTATGGAGGAACATTGTGTGCAGATTCAGGGTTCCCCCAAGCTATAATTTCAGATAATGGATGACAATTCATTGGCAACCCATTTAAAACTTCCTGCAAAAACTTGAGCATTGAGCAAAACTTGACCTCTGTTGCACATCCCCAAGCAAATGGACTGGCTAAAGGCATAAACAAAACCAGTCTGTAAAGACTTAAGAAAAGGCTCACCGAGATAAAAAAGAAAGGTCGCAAACCTTCTTGGCCGGTTGAAATTCCAAGCATTTTGTGGGTATACAGAACTACAACTAGGAAAGCTATTGGAGAGATCCCATTCAGCATATGCTTTGGTGTGGAGGTAATAATTCTAGTTGAGGTCGAAATGAAATCCTTAAGAATGATCGAATATGATTCAGTCTTAAACTAGGGGGAGAGAAGGGCAGACCTCGACCTCCTTGAAGAAGTCAAAAACAAAGCAATGGAGGCTAATAGAATGTACAAAAGGCAAGTTTCAAATTTTTTCAAGAAGAGGGTGAAAGAAAAGAATTTCACAGTTTTAGACATGGTCCTGGAAAGGTCAGATCTTGGAAAACAGGGACAACTAGCCAAACTACAAGAAAGTTGGGAAGGACCTTATACAATCCAAGAAGTTCACAAAGGAGGGAGCTATAAGCTAGCTGATCTCAAAGGAAGACAACTTCTCAGCCCTTAGAACATTTGTCATCCAAAGAAATTCTATGCCTAAAGCTTCTAAGAACTTCTTAGACATTGCAGACCTCACACACTAGTTAATTCAGCACGAGAAAACTATTTGAAAAGACCACTCTAAATAGAATGGTGACCTCAACAACCTCTTCAGCTTAGTTTGAACAAGGCATAAATAAAAGGTAAGTGTTTTAAAGCTTATGGAAATATTATTTCTATCTTGATTGCCTTTGTGCTGAAAATAACTTAGTTCATTATGCAAGTTCAGAATGCTAATGCAAAAGCAAGAATCCTGGGGAGAAAGGAAAGTTGTCATACAATGAGAGGCCACAAACAGACCTCTAAATAAAATATCCAATTCAAAGCAAAAAAGTAAATGGAATATTCAACATTACAGATGCAAAGGAAAATACTGGTAGACCATATCCTATTACAAAGTCTTCCCAGGGTTCTTTCTTCTTTGCCGGTGGATAAGGTGCTCATCATCATCATCTTTATCCTCTTTCGGAGATACTTCTAGGCCAAAGGTGCTTGTGCGACTTGCAGGATAATCAACAACATTGTCAGAATCAAGGTCTACTTAAAGTTAGCTAAGAAACTCATAAACAAAAAGGCGAAGTACCTCTTCGAATCTAGCATGCAGGAGATGAGAAAAATATTGGGGAATTAAATCTTCATAGTTAGGTTTAGTCATACCTTCTAGGCGAGCATAGGCCATGGGAACAATGTCTAGGACCTCCTTTGTGATTTCCATCCCAACAAGAGCCTCCACTGGCTCTTTCCCTTTCCTTGAGGGGCCTTCTCCAGTTTGTCGGAACTCTGCTGCTGCCACATCTTCTTGCGAGGCTGCCACAAGATCATCCTTAGCCCAGGGGAGAGGACCAGCAACATCTGCATGATACAACCCCTCACGGACCTCAGGGTCGACCTTTAGGTCCCCATTGAGCTTTCGAAGCCTAGCCACCACCTCCACAGAGAGACCAAAGAGCTGGGGATGGAGGAGGCTTTCCAAATAATCTCTAAAGGCAGGTACTCTCTCAAGCCTATCCAAAGATAGGTCCCCCTCTTCTTCACAAAGGGATTTGAAGCCCCCCGGTTGAGCCTCAAGCTCTAGAATGCTCCCCTTCTACTAGTTGTTGAGCTCAGGCAGCTCCTCATTCTTCTGATCAGTCTCCCTTAAGGATGAAGACATGGACTAACTGTTAGCTTTGGCTCTATCAATCTCCTTTCTGCACTCTTGTAGGAAGTTGAACAAGGAAGCAGAATGGGCATTAGCCTTCTCAGCAGCAGCCCTGAGCTCGATGACCTCCTTAGTTAGTTGGGCCTTCTCATCTTACAACTCAATGATCACAGTGGAGAACTCCTAATTATTCTTGTCCCTCTCTCCAATTTGCTCACCTGGTCACCAAGGAATACATGATTCTGCAACTAGAGAAAGAAGAGGTTAGTGTTAAGGATAAGTTAGAACAAATATGCTACAAAGACAAGAACAACACTAAGAAGACTTACTGCAGTATGGAGGGAGGTAGTGAATGGGGCCAGCTCCCTATCAGTAAGTTGTCGAGATATTTCCCGGTTAATCGATGGTGCACACTCCAATAAGAATGATTGGCAATGCAGTGATTGGAAGAGGGAGTCCGAGGACTCCAAAGCAAGATTAGTGGTAAACCTCCTAGTCCCCTCAGTAGCATGGGTGGCTAGGGCAGCATCACCCAGGCTTTTCAGCACGTTGGCAACCTTGTCGATGGCACAACGTTGAAGCCCCGGCCATGACCTCGAGGTTGCCGGTGCTTTCCTCTTCCCAGAGGAGCTTGCAGGGGTCTTCTGTATTAACTGAGACTAAGGGGAGAAGGAAGACATGTTAATTTTTACAGGCCTCTCAGAGGCCCGTAGGGCATGGACCTTGGTACCCCTCTTCAGTGTGGTTCGGGTCCTTTCAACTACTGAAATTTGTTTCCTTGTAGCCTAAGGAAGGGGAATTTTGGCAACAATGTGAAGGGCACAGGATCCCGAATCCACTAGGAAATGAATCCGAAGTCCCAAGATTTTTAAAAAGAATTCTCACATAAAGAAGTTGAGAATGATACCTGATTTGATGATTCGGAGATCTGTCTTGCGGAATGGATTTGGACATCTTGATCTACTATGCAAAAGATCTTCTAATCTATTCCCTATTTGTCTGGGTGAACAAAGGAAAATAGAAGTTCAAAGAATCTTTGTAAGTGGAGTGGAGAAAAACAGTCTGTCTGTAATTTTTCTGTAGAGAGAAAAATCACGTCTGTTCTAATTTTCTAGAGTTTCGGAATCATCGTTTTTCTTCTTGTTATTACAGGATTAATAAATAATCCATTAATAACTAAATTATAAATATGGGTCTTCTATGGGCCAAGAGCCCAACAACCCAACAATCCTTTATTTAATTAAAGGTCCAACAATTATTCATTGGATTATGAACCCAACATAATTATTCTAACCCTTTAATTAAAACCCATTATTTATTTTTATTCTTAGCCCATTAAA
>JAOXNR010052992.1:0-15192 GCA_028571225.1 Parsonsia alboflavescens
TTTAAAAAATAGTTTAAGAGGAGGCGGATTTGCTAAGGTGCGCTCTGGAGCGCGCCTTAATGAGCGCTCCGGCCGTTACCGTAACGGCAATTTGCTACAGTGTTGTTTGGTTGCCTGTGCACTGTAGCAAATTGCCGTTACGATAACGGCCGGAGCGCGCATTAAAGCGCACCTTAGCAAAACTATATAAATAAATATATATATATATTTATATGGTAATGTTATAGAGTGCTATGCAGTACACCTTATATAGTGCTCCGGTTAAGTCTTTAATGGTCAAAGTTAACGGTTAATCATTAAAATTAAATAAATTCTTCCTAAAAAAAATTATTTTTTCAATTTTTTTTTATAAATTAAATCCTAAAAGGATAAACTAAATCTAAGGATACTTGATTAAATTTTATTATAGTTTTTTGAAAATAAAATACAGTTGACTATTAACTTTGATCGTTAGAGATTTAACTAAAATACTCTATAAAGTGTGATCCATAGCGCTTTATAATATTTCCATATAAATATATAAATATATATATATATGTATTTATACGGTTTTGCTAAGGCGCACTCCGAAGCGTGCCTTAATACGTGCTCCAACCGTTACCGTAACGGAATTTTTGCTACAGTGCTCATGCATCCAACCAAGGGGAGCAAAAATTCCATTACGGTAACGGTGGGAGCGCGTATTAAGGCGGGCTCTGGAGCGCACCTTAGCAAATATATACTCGAACGGACAAGTCTTATTCTTGAATTGTTGGGCATTGTTTCTGTTTACCTTAAGAAAACCTTTAAAAAACTCCATGAAGACAAGAAAGCCTTGAAAAGAAAGTTCTCAACTTGCCATACCTGTTCTCTTGACTTCTTTGACAGATCATTGAAAAATCCAACCATAATTAGTAACAAACTTTTGTCTCATAATGACCATCTATTAGTTTTTGATTCATTGAAATCAAGAAATATAGCCCAAACTGGATTTGCTCGTAAATTGCCATAATTATAAAAATAAAGTCTTTCAAACACAATCCTACACATGATTTAATATAAAACACTTTTATCAAAATAATACATAGATTTCAAGAAACTTTCCAAAACAATGAGAAAGGTTAGAGAAATCACTTATCTCAAATATCTGTCTCAATTCCTAAATTAAGTAATGAAAATAAAGTCTAACCACCTCTTAACAGGAATCAAAGAAACTATGGAAATTACTATTAAATCATATCGTAAACTTAATCCCTTATAATAGCAACCCTTAATGTAGAATGCAATGTAAGTTTGGAATAAAATAAAACTAAATTATTATTAACACATGTAATAAATATTTCTATGTAATAAAAATATGGATTTCCAAACTTTAAAACCCCAATATGTACAAATATGAATATAAATCTTATATTCTATAAAGGGAAAGTAAAATAATAATAATTAAATAAAAAGGAAAGAAATTGAAGAAAATTAATACGAAGTAAAACAAAATTAGTCTATATATTATTAAAAGAAAAGCAGCTTGATTATCTAGCTATCAAGTATCAATTATTAATTGGTCAAACATTTGTAAAATTATTTAATAACAAAACTATTGAAAAATCAAAGGTAGTCTAATGTCACAATAGTAATAATAGTAATAATTTATGCACAACATTTTACATAAAAAAATTAATAAATTCATAGTTTTAATTATCTTCTCAGCAAAATAAATCAAATATTACACTAAAGAGTATTAAAACAATCTTATAGTTTTTATGCGTTTGTTTGTATATACTACAATGACAACAATATTTTTAATGTAAAAATTATTCTGTTAATTTAATTTTTTAAAATAAAAGGAGTTCATTCAATTTATTGAGTAAATAGTGACAACTATTAAATAACATTTAAAGATAACAAAAAAAATATTATGGAATGTACATACAAAATATTTTATAAATGAATTTTTTTTATATTGAAACAAAAATAAATATATCCTGTTCCCATTTTTTATATAAGAAAATTCATAAAGAAAACTGAATCTTCAATAGAAACAATTTAAATCCATTTAGAAAATTGATTTTAACATATAATTATAAACAAAAAAAGCATAAAATTATAAACCCAATTTATCCAATCATAATCTTATTAATCAAACTTATTCTAAGAATAAAAATATCTGAAAGATTGAATCAGACAAAGTTCAGAACATAGAAATCATCAATTAAAAGAAACTTTCCAAAACAATGAGAAAGGTTAGAAATAAGTTATCTCAATCCCTAAATTAAGTATTCTAAACACCAAAAGTTAATAAATACCTAATTTAAGTAAAGAAAGTAAAGTCTAACCATGAATTAAAGAAACTATGGAAATTACTGTTAAATCATGTCCTAAACTTAGTCCCTTATAATAACAACCCTTCATGTAGAATACAAGGTAAGTTTGGAATAAAATAAATTTAAATTATTATTAACTCATGTATTAAATATTAATATATAATAAAAATATAGATTTAAAAAATTTAAAAACCCAATACGTACAAATATAATATAAAATATGAATATAAATCTTATATTCTATAAAGGAAAACTAAAATAATAATATTTAAATAAAAAGGACAGAATTAACATTTGATTGAAGAAAATTAAGTGACGAAGAGATACAAAAGT
The DNA here is from genome assembly GCA_028571225.1 of Parsonsia alboflavescens. Lineage (NCBI taxonomy): Eukaryota > Viridiplantae > Streptophyta > Magnoliopsida > Gentianales > Apocynaceae > Parsonsia > Parsonsia alboflavescens. The sequence goes on from JAOXNR010052992.1 coordinate 2,634, forward strand.
AATCTATATATTATTAAAAGACAGGCAGCTTGGTTATCTGGCTGCCAGGTGTCAACCACTGATTGGTCAAACATTTATAAATGATTTAATAACAAAACTATTGAAAAATGAAAGGTAGTCTATACAAATAAATGTTCACAATAGTAATAATTTAAAAAAGAAGAAAAGATGTGAAATTGTCATATATTTTAACCTGCTCAATATTTTATATAAAAAAAAAAAAATAAATTCATAGTTTTAATTATCTTCTGAGCAAAATAAATCAAATACTTTAATGTAAAAATTATTCAGTTAATTTAATTTATAAAATTAAAAAGAGTTCATTCAACTTATTGAGTAAATTGTGATAACTACCAAATAACATTTAAAGATAACAAAAAAAAAAAAAATTATGGACTGGACATACAAAATATTTTATAAATTAATTTTTTTATATTGATAATTACATGAGTTAAAATTATATTTAATAGTGTTTACTAATTATCTCAAGATTCGACAATCTCCCATCAGTTTCTAGTCTCAAAGAAGGCACCTAGGGCTCATAATAGGTTTAGGCGTAAAAAGGAATGATCAAATAACTTAATGTTTAAAATCCAATCCTTTATATGATAAGGAAAGAATCTGAATCTATTAATAAGTCCTTAATTTATCTAAAATATCATCAAGATTTTCAAATAAATTCACAAATAATAATTAGGCCCCTAAATTTTGCAATTAAAATATTGGTATTAATGTGGTGACATCCCATCCCACATTGGAATTATGTAAAAGTCATGGATGGATCGATAAGAATGGGTCTAAGTATCCATTGTCAACTTGGGATATCTATTTTGACATACCGAGGACGGTTGCCAAGTAGTTGGCCGTGGGTACTGTAAGGCCCATAATCACGTTTCGGGCCAGAGGATTTGGGTGTGACGGTTGATATCAGAGTATAATTCTGGGCTAAACTATAGGTATGGGCTTCGCGGGGATGCCAAGTATTTAAGAGTGGGTGAATTTGACACCCTATCCCACATCTGGATGATGTAAAAATTATGGATGTATTAATAAGAATGAACCTAAATATTCATTGTCAACTTAGCATATCCATTTTGACATAACGAAGACAGCTGCCCAATAGTCCAGTTGATCCTGGATGCTACCAGGTCCATAACCGTGTTTCGGGGCTTGAGGATCTGGGACGTGACAATTTTTCTTTTTATGTCTTCAAGAACTCTATCCTCTTGTTGATAGTCTTCTCTTTTCCATCCTGTTGCTTATAGCCTTCTCTTATAATATTTCCGTGTATATATATATATATATATATTTATATACTCAAAGGGACAAGTCTTATTCTTGAATTGTTTGGCATTGTTTCTGTTTACCTTGAGAAAAGCTTGATTTTTTTTTTTTTTTTTTTCGGGGGGAGGAATATGCTGCAGGGCTTGGACCCGAGACCTTCCGCAGCGGATACCAAATGGGTTTGTACTTGATTTGCCACTAGGGCAACCCCCACTCAATCTTGAGAAAAGCTTGATAAAAACTCCATGAAGACAAGAAAGCCTTGAAAAGAAAATTCTCGACCTGCCATCCCTGTTCTCTTGACTTCTCTGACAGATCATTGAAAAATGGGCAAATGCACAAAAAAACCCAACCATTACATCCACTTAATTAATAATAAACTTTCGTCTTATTTTGACCGTCTGTTAGTTCCTGATTCCTTGAAATCAAGAAATAGGGCGCAAACTGGATTTCCTCGCGATGTAATCCTCAGCTGCAGGGCTCCTCATGCAAGGGACAACCTCCACTTGATTGATAGGAATTGAATTAGCCCCGGAAAGGTAAAGCTGCCGACTCTACCTCCACTCTGATCAAATATATTATTTTTAAGCTAATTTTATAGTAGTAATATACCTTCTAAGACAGATGATAGAATTTATTTAGGTATAGTCTAAAATTATAAATAAAATATCTGATGTAATAGAGATTTAAGAAAAAAGAATCTAAATCTTTTCGAAAATCGTCCATTTCTTTTTATCTCTTATAACTAATGCACCTTCTCTTCACTTCTTTCCGATATTTTTGTCACATCCTGTGATCAGGACCAACACATCTCGGATCAGTCTAACCTAATATGCAAGGTTACAAATGAATACAAAACTTCACAAAAATAAAATAACTCCTCAATATATTAATCCTCAAAACATAAAGAATTACAATCCCAAAAGTTTTTAAAAAGTCAAAAAATACTAATTCCATAAAAGTAAACATTAAAAACAACGTAAAGTTTCGAATGCTAAATTACCTCTAAACAAAAGTTAATTATTCCAATGATCAAACAAAAATCCTCAATATCAAAATCTCGAACTAAAAAGGGTTCTTGCAAACTCATGCAGAAGACTATAATGAGCAAACACTTGCTCAATAAACAATTTCTACCCTTTCTCATCAAATAGGACAAATTTACTTTAAAACAATATACTTGATATTCACACAAGTATTCTTTCACATATTTTCTGAAATAACAATTTAATACGATAAATCCAAATCATATTTGGGATGGCAACCCAATAACAAATTAATTTTCAAATACATAACTTTACTTATATAACAGACTCGAATTGTCTCAAAGTAGGAACTAATATCGGATATCCATCCCAACTTTTCCCCAGTCAAGAGGGTCATAACCATACATATATAACATATCTATCCACTGATCAGGTTGGTGACTCGAGAATTAGTTCTCTATGGTATACCATGATAAATAAGAGACTAAAAAACCAAGCATTTGTATTTCACAAAAAATTCATTCATGTAATTTACATAATACTCAAAATTGCCATAATTTTAAAAATAAGATCTTTCAAATACAACCATACCCATTATTTAACATAAGACACTTTTACCAAAATAATACATAGATTTCAAGAAATTTTTCAAAACAATGAGAAAGATCAGAAATCACTTATTTGAAATCTCTGTCTCAATCCGTAAATTAAGTGTCATAAATACCAAAAGTTAATCAGCACCTAATCTAAGTAAAGAAAATAAAGTCTAACCATCTCTTAAAAGAAATTAAAGAAACTACGGAAATAACTATTGAATCTTATCTTAAACTTAATCCCTTATAATAACAACCTTTAATCTAGAATACAATGTAAGTTTGGAATAAAATAAAACTAAATTATTATTAACACATGTATTAAATAATAATATATAATAAAAATATAGATTTCGAAACTTTAAAATCCCCATATGTACAAATATAATATAAAATATGAATATAAATCTTATATTCTATAAAGGAAAAGTAAAATAATAATAATTAAATAAAAAGGAAAGAATCAGCATTTGATTGAAGAAAATTAAGAAACGAAAAGAAGCAAAAATAATCTGTATATTATTAAAAGAAATACAACTTGGTTATCTAGCTGCCAAGTGTCAATTATTGATTGGTCAAGCATTTATAAAATTATTTAATAACTAAACTATTGAAAATCTAAGGTAGTCTATGCAAATAAATGTTCACAATAGTAATAATTTAAAAAAGAAGAAAAGAGGTGAAACTATCATATATTTTAACCTGCACAATAAATTCATAGTTTTAATTATCTTCTCAGCAAAATAAATCAAATACTACACTAAAGAGTATTAAAACAATCCTATAGTTTTTTTGCGTTTGTTTGTATACACTACAATGTTAATATTTTTAATGTAAAAATTATTCTGTTAATTTAATTTATAAAAATAAAAAGAGTTCATTCAACTTATTGAGTGGTAACTATTAAAGAACATTTAAAGATAACAAAAAAAAAAAAAAATTTGAATGTCCATACAAAATATTTTGTAAATTAATTTTTTTATATTGATAATAACATGAGTTAAATTATATTTAATAGTGTTTACTAAGTATCATGATTCACTTAATAAAATTACATAAATTTTAAAACTCTAAGAATTAATAAAAATTTAATTTATTTAATTTTCAATAAATTAAAAGCATTATTGTTCATAATTTATATAAATTAAAAAATGGGAAAGAAAACTAGGTTAATTGATTTTTTTGGTGCGGGATTTTCAAATTTTCATAAAGATAATAATGTTAACAAGTGATAGATGACGTGTTTGGTTTTTTCTTTTCTCAGTTTTTTTTTTTTTTAAATTTTTCATATCAATTTCAAGTTTTTTTTTTTCTTCTGTAAAAGGACTTTTCATATTTTCATTAAATTAAACCCAATGAATACAATTATAAACTGCGGTATAAAATAAACACCATCAAATAACAATTAATAAGCATTCATTTATTTGATTTATAAAGATAAAAAGTTCATCCAACATATTTAAGTGAAAACATTTTAAAATACAATAACGAAAGAAAAAAAAAAGGATTTAATATACAATAAATTTATAAATATCAATAATAAATCATAATAAATTTTAAAACTATATTAACTAATATGATCTTAATTAATTGAAATCATCTCAAAGGCAATATTTATAAATGTAAAAGACTTTTCTTTTGAGAAAAAAAATTAATTACGAATAATACCAAATTTTCAGCAATTATTTTTAATCTAAACTAACCCAAACAAGCACCAAAATAAATACTATCTCTGTCCTACAATATAAGGTGTTAGCCAACATTTCACATGAATTAAGAAACAATAAATATGTTTGATATGTCTAAAATACCCTTTATCTCTCCTATTTATAACTGTTTTTATATTTCTTAATAATAAATGGAAGAGGACATTGAATAAAGGGTAAGAATGAAAAAAAATAATAAATATTTATTGTGAATTGCAAAATGAATTATATTTTAGGACAAACAAAAGAGGCTAAAACGACTTATATTTTGGGGGCATTTTCACATTTACCCAATTTGAGGGGAAAGATATCAATATTAAACAAATCTTTGCAATATTTCATAATTTATCCAATTTTAAAACTAACTTTTTACTCTATATCCATTTTGACTTTTTCCTTAAAAAAAAAAAACCAAAACTAGCCTTTATTCACTTTTGGCATGTAGTTACTAATATTGCCTTCAACATTCAAAACAACCCAACTACCTTTGCAACTGCTGTAAAATCGAATTGAAGACCATATTAATGAAGTTTCCTTGTTGAAAGTTAAACTTGAAGGAACTCATTCTCTCTATTGAAGAAAAAAATAAAAGTCGACCATTGGGTTCAGGAGAGGAGTTTGTTTTTTTCTTCACAAGTTCAAGCTCGAGTTTCGTCGTTCAGAATAAGTGGTTGTTCAGTTTTTTTTTCTTTTTTTCTTTTTTTTTTTTTACTGTTATGATGTTTGATGGTTGTGTTTTAATTCCTAAGTGCCGCTGGGTTTTTCTGGTCTGATGTTTTGTGTTGTTTGTTTGGTATAAGGAAGGAAAGAAAGAAAGTTATTTGTGTTGAGTGTTTGAAGTAATAATATTTTATGCCTAGTAAATCTGAATTTGTCGAGAACGTCTATCTCGAGACTTGCATGTCTGATGCTAAAAGGAAAAGCAGTCTTGCAAAATAAAGGGTTGCTTCTTTGACAAGCTTGATCGGAAAGAATACTGATGATGTAGTAGATGAACTCAGAGCACTGATGGACCCATTTACGTGCACAAAGGAAACATGGACCCTTGACAATCGGGTCTTGAAATACACTCTTTGTGTCCTTTACTATTGTGCCCCATGTTTCCCGGTAGGCACAACTCTAATTTGAAAAATTCTTAGTTATTATATTTATTTTATAAATTGAAATATATCAAGATGATATAATTTATTCTCAAATTAATAATATATTTACAAAAAAAACAAAACAAAAAAAGTAAAAGCTTTTATTTAATTTAAATTATTATAATAATTATAATATTATCTAAAATATAATAATAATATTTATCACTGAAGGTCGGGAGCGTCTCGACCTTAGATTATCCCAACCTTCAAAGGGATCAACCCGACCTTCCACAGTTTCAATCCAAAAAGTCTAATGCCCTTCCCAAATCGTTTATCAAACAAATATGCCTCTAAATAGGCTTAACATTCCTCAATTATTATCAATAAAATTTAAAAAGGATGACTATTATAATTTCCTGTACAAACTGAATAAAAAAACAACAAGATGATAGTTAAAATTTCCAGTTCAAAAGCAAAAAATAAGAAGATGCCAGAAATGACTTAAAGGGGAACAATCACAGCACAACCATTTGCATAATCATGGAGATAAAAAAAATTTTAAAATGATGCAAAAGGGACTTAACTGTAGTTGAGGAGATGACGGTCTAAATTTTTCCTTTTTGCAGCGGTTTAACTTCTTCTTCTTCCACGGTGTCGGCGAGCTAGCGGTAAACAATTTCCAACCGGCGAACTTGAATAAAATGGGTTGTAAGAGTGAAAACCGGCGAACAACCCATTAATCATAAAAACCGGTGAACAACCCACTAATTTCCAACCGGCGAACTTGAATAAAGATAAAAAGTTCATTAAACATATTTGAGTGAAAACATTTTAAAATACAATAACAAAAAAAAAAAAAACAATGGATTTAATATACAATAAATTTATAAATATCAATAATAAATCATAATAAATTTTAAAACTATATTAACTAATATGGTCTTAATTAATTGAAATCATCTCAAAGGTAATATTTATCAATGTAAAAGACTTTTCTTTTGAGAAAAAAATTAATTACGAATAATACCAAATTTTAAGCATAATTCGCAAACTTTAAATTTCTGATTTTATTCTAATTTTTTCCAGTTACGTTTTCATATTTATTTATAACAACAATCGTCAATAATTTTCCACTTATATCATGGGTTTTTACGCTAGTATATAATAATAAAGAACGTAATTTTAAATTTGAAAAGTTGTAGGTGACCAACAAAAATTTGCAGAGTAACAATGCAAACTCTTTTATGTATATACATATAGGAACTATAATTTATAAAATAATAATAATATAGAAGTAATCAATATCGGTAGGTAGTAATAGAAAAGGAGATCTGGGGGACAGCAACGAAATTAGGAGAAAAGGGAATGAAAAATAATAATAATATAATAGTAGTAGTACTGAAAAGAGTTGCTGATGGTAAATAAAAATAAAGAGTTATTATATAATTTAGTCCTCAAACTTTATCCTTTAGGAAACTTTGGTCCTTAAATTTGTTTTCCTCTTATCATCTCAACTAAATGTAAAATTTTATTTTATGTCATTCAAATTATGTGTTAATCAATAAATATTTAAAAGAAAATTCTTTTAGTCTAAAAGAAAATTTCTGACATTGAAAGCCATATGACATTTTCATTAAAAATTGATTACATTAGTAATCATTATTCAATCCAATCAAAATACAATAACTAAATTTTCTAAAAATGTAAAGTATAATGATTAAATTATTTTTAAAAAGTAAAATATGATCACTAAATTAATTTATTTATAATTTAATGATCAAACTGAAAAAAAAAAGGTGACAAGATCACTGAGCATTGTTAGTTAAGCCTATAAATAATTATACATAATCCCTTCATTGGACCTTGCCCTTTTGTATTCGATTGAGAAAGAGGTCATTTTCAAGTTCGACCATTCAGAGATTTAATCACTTTTTTCTTTTGACGTTTCACAATTATTCAGTTACCATTCATTTTTTCCATATTTGTTTCAACTCTTAAGTTCTAAAACCTGACAAAAAAAATTTATGCTAACACTTAAAAAATTGACCTAAAAATACCAGCACTAAAAAATAATAACATCATAAGGTTAAAAAGTCAAACTAAAACAATATCAAAAACTATATAGCCAAGGTTAAACAGGATTATATCAAAGTAATTAGAACGTTTTAAAATCTAACATTTAGTCACTTTTACATTTTCATCAATCACATATTTTTCTTTTTAATATTGGTTCTCAAACAAATTATAATTGAAAAACTTAGTTTTTCTGATCGTAGTAGTTAACTTTTTTTTTTTCCCTTCTCCTATTAAGAATACCATTAAAAGGATCAAATTATCCAATCGTAATTTATTTCAGAAGTGAAGACCAACATGAAAATATATATATATATATATACTCCCAATTTTTTTTGTGATGATTTTTTTATGTCAGTTTCTTTATTGTGGTTTTTTTGGGAATCGATGCAACTTTATGTTCGTTTTCCAAAAATTAGCGTAATTTTTTTTTTGCCGATTTTCAAAAACCAAGCACAACATTCTATAATAATTTCAGAGCAATGTCATCTGCCTCGTTTCCACAATTTTCAACTATTATTTTTAATCTAAACTAACCCAAACAAACACCAAAATAAACACTGCCTCTGTCCAAAAATATAAGGGTTAGCCTCCATTTCACATGAATTAAGAAATAATAAATATATGTTTAATATGTCTAAAATACCTTTTTATTTCTCCTATTTATAACTGTTTTTGTATATCTTAAGAATAAATGGAAGAGGACATTAAATGAATGGTAAGAATGAAAAAAAAACATTATAAATATTTATTATGAATTGTAAAATGACTTATATTTTGGAACAAATAAAAGAGGATAAAACGATTTATATTTTGGAAGTATTTCATACAACAACTCTCGTGTACACAAGTTAAAAACAATTCAAATTTCCACAAGCTATTAAAACCAAAACACTTAAACACCTAAAACCCATACGAATCTATAACCGAGGGTAAGGTTATGTCATTTTTTTTTGTTTTTTTTAAAGCATGAATGATATTTGAATTCTCAAAGATTGAGGAGGTTTTCACCTAATAATAAAAAACAATTTAGGTAGTTTTGAAATTTTTTCAAAAAGTATAAATATTTGAAAATGTGTCATCCAACTAGGTAAAATTAGGATAGATCAAGGTAATGATTCCATAAACTGTATTGTAATAAGTAAATGATTCCCGAGTATTGAATTGAATTGAGAAATGTATTTAGAAATACTTTTTTCATCCTTCATTATAAATCACTATATATCTTTCATGTAGATAAAAGAACAACAAATAATACAAGTATGCCGCATCTGAAATACCTTTTATCTACGTTAGTATGTTACGGATACAACCTCTAAGTAAGAAAAGTATACCAAAACAACTTTTAAATAATAAGTTATTTAGATATTTATTTGACAGAAGAAAAAACAATGGGTATTATTCCTAAATTTAGGTATAACGTTAGGTATCAAAATGACTAACACATTCTATTTCAAAGGAAATACGTCGGAATGAGATCGAAAGTACTAATTTGGACTTTCGAAAGTTGTCTGGATAGTCATTTGACAAGAAAAAAAAAAAGTACCAATATTGACTTTGGTCATAACTTTGGATATCAAATTGACTAATCTTCCTTATGAATTCATCAAAAATTTCATTGATGCCATTAAAAAGTAAAAAAGAAGATTGGTATTTTTTGTCTCTCTTTTTTTCGTTTTTGCTAGGCTGGTCTATAATCTTTTTTTTTTTATAGATTTTTTGGTCCTTCACCATATAAATATATATATATATATATATATATATATATATTTATATATTATTGACTTTTTAAATTTTTAAATTTATTTTAGTTTTTTTGATCTTCCTTCTTTTATTTTTTTAAGCACATGTTTTTAAAAGTTTTTTTGACCTATCAAAGAAGGGTATTTTAGAAATTTTATAAGATAAATTTTCATTTTTTATCCTCCATTTTTTTTTATCCTCTTCCTTTTTATTTTTTATGTCATTAATATGGATGTTTTTAAAAATAAACAACCGCAAATTATAGTACCATCAGCCAAAGGATCAATTTCCAATCCATATTATTATTAAATCAAACTACATAGATAAATAGCACCAAACTCACAACAAAAATCTATACACAACTTTTACAAAAAAAAAAATTACAACATCAATTAAGAAAATTTTGATTAATTTACTCAAATTATAAGCCACGTATTGGATAAATTATTAAAACAAAGACTTTCAAAATGATTTATAAAAATTATTTAAAACAAACTTGTAAAAAATATGTATAATCATACATGAACCCAATAACAAATCCACAAAACAATACTACTTCTGGTAAAAGAAGATTATAAATATTTAGGAAAATGGAGGATAATCACTACTTTTGAATATTTTCTTCATTTTTTGATAAATGATTCTTAAATCTAATCATGAAATCAAGAACAACCGTTATCAGTTTCCAACAATTGGACCATTTCTTTTAAAAGAAAAAATTTGATTATAAAGGTGGTATTTATTTTCTAACCCCATTTTTATGGTGATTTGATATTTATATACTTCACATGTATTGAACCAAACAAGTTATTTTGAAATTTTTGTCCTCATCCGTTTGGATTCATAATTGGTTTCCTTTTCCATCTACTTGTCTTGAGTCATATATTTTTTTTATTAGTGGTATCAAATTAATCTACACGCACCTCAATTGTTCTACTAGAAGTTATAACCTTGACTTAAAATTTTGTTGAAACTAGTTTTTGATTGATATATAAATAAACTGACAACCTTTATTCAGTCAAAGAAAGTTATCATAACACCAATTTTCAAGGATGCCACATGAGTTAAGAGTGTCTTGAGTTAATTAAATCTATAATTATTGGGGTAATGATTTTAAATGATTTGAGTAAAATAATGGTAATTATATATTGTTATAATATAAAAGTTTTATGGGAATATACCCCAAAGTGAACAAAAAATAAAAGAATCGGTAAATTGAGAGGGAACAGTATTCATCTCTGGAAAGTCGATTATGATTGCCAATACACCTTACAGGTTTCATTTTTTTCTGCTTTCCCACTACACAATTTTCTTCCTGATTGAGAAGAACCCAGAATTTCCAAGAGCTAGTCTCACTCTTCCAAATCAAAACAGAACCTTTCTTGTTAGGCATTGATCCATGACATTCATAGATTTCTAGCAACTGCTTCCAGAACTGATTCTTGATTCTTGACTCTTGATCAATATCATCCAGAACAAGAAAAATGCTCACAGCAGGTGGTTTCTCTGATCTTGATAATTCCTTCATTCACGGATAAGGTTCAAAAAAATTCCTGCCATTTCAGAACATTAGGAAGAAAGTTCCTGCTGAAAATGAACAGATCCATTTAGTTCTTCATCTATATTTTCCAGAAAGCTGCATGGTCCATACGAATAAAGTTTTGAATTGTAAACAAATTTGGAGATGGTTATATTCCCAATTCCATCCATCCTACAAACCACACGTACTTCAACCGTATTTGTTCCGTCATCTGAATATAAGTGTTGTACTTCAAACTGGTGCTGTCCAATTTGCATTGCTCTCTGACCCAATTCATTTAAAGCTTCTCTAAACATCTTTTGGATGCGCTCTCTTCCGAACCTGCATAAGTATAGCAATATGAACTGAAACGGAATAAAAACATTAGATTAAAGACAGAAGGAAAACCCAGAAAAATTATGGCTATTTGACTTCAAAGAATGGCATGCAAGTACCTTCCACGCATCAATGAAAGTTCGGCAAGGGCAATAAGATGGCAGCCCTGTATGAAATCTGAATCTGAAACAAATTCATGATAACGAATTAACCATTTGAACAACGTAGTCATTTCAGCTATAATGTATGAAATAGGCCTTGGACTTCGACGGAAAAGATAATCAGTAGCAACAAGAAGAGGAGAAACCAATCTAAAAATGTAATATTGTCGGAGGCCAGCACAAGTTATCTGTTGAGAATCTTGAAGGTCCAGTGAACTGATTAGGTATTGATGCAAGTCCGATTCACTTCTTTCCCCATCTTGTAAATGGTTAATCATTATGCAACCAAAGACGGCACCCACAATGTGTCCTGGGTTTTGGAGGCCACTGTAATGATAATGGCATAAGAAATGCCGGCCATGGCTAAACTCAAAATCTGCCAAATTTCCATTGTCTATGAGGTTTCGAAGTGATACAGGGGTAGAACTAGAGCATTGATTGTCTTGTACAAGTTCTTGGAGATAGACAAGCTGGATTTCTATCCTTTTCATTTCTAATCCACTCAAACGTAAGGCCAACTCATCCCCAGCTTCGAAAAGCTTCTCTAAATTCCAGTGACTTAAGAATATCATGTCCTTGTCATTAGCTGCGACAGAGAATGTAGGCGAATACACCCAACCAAAATCCTTGGTTCTGTTTTCAACAAGATGATAGATACCACCCTGGTTTCCACGAGAATAGACAACCCCTATATTCAAGCCTTGGAATCTGGTGGCAGTTAGTGAAGGTATAGCAAAAGATACCGAGCAGACATCTTCATCTTGCAAATCTTTCTTTATTGATAATCCGACATTTCTATTGTTGCTGAACCAATCCGGAATCCTGTTCCCAGGAAGAAAAATACTGAATATGCCAAATTCAAGAAGCCCCTGTGACAAAAAAAAAAAGGGAATATTGACTTTCATCTTTTATCTGTATTTTTCTTCAGCAAAGGTAGGGATCTAAAAGAGGCAGATGAATAGAGTGTGTGAACAGAGAAAGAAAACGAGAGATATTACCACCTTTATGGGGAAGTAGTTAGCTTCTCCGGTCATCAGATTTAGTAATTTCACATCGAGGTTCTTGAGTGGCTCTAT
>JAOXNR010052993.1:0-15190 GCA_028571225.1 Parsonsia alboflavescens
AGATTTATGCATGAACTTGACAGAATTTCTATTTCAGGGGTTGATTAAAATATGTTAACTTCACAGAATTTATACACCAAATGGTATGAAGAAAGCTTTTACACAAAAAATTTCCTTTATAACTACAATCCCTCTATCATTAAATATAAGGCATTTTAACTTATTCTTTCTTCTCATTAATTATAAGTCATTGTTGTTAGTTAATAAGGTATTTGAAGCTCTAAAATTGTTTGATGAACTCATGGCTGCGAATTTTTAGGACTCTCTCTAAAACAATTTCGTTTCAACCAAACTTCTTCTCATGGCAGTGCCGCCGCTGCAGGTGGATCTTCTGCCGGAGGATCGCTCCAATCCTTGTGTGAGGATGTCCTTCTCTTCACTTCTCAAAGATCAGACCACCACTTCCTCAATTCCATTGAAGAAACAATAGCTTTACAAAGGAGAATCAACCTTTTTCTTCTCCAAAGAAGAGGTTGACCTGCTCTCACAGCCCTTCAGGTTAGCTCTGGTGGGCAAATTCTCACATGGAAAACAAAATTCGATACAATTCGGAAAGATTTTGCATCAATCGATTGAAAAGGAGATTTCTCAATTGGCCTGATGGATAGCAGACACATCTTGATTCACATCACCCTCAAAGAAGATTATTACCATTTATGGATGAATTGGGTGTGGAGCTTAAATGGAATTCCACTTCGTGTCCTGAAATGGACTCCTAATTTTCATGTGAATTCAGAACCTTTTGTTGTTCCTGTGTGGATCACTTTCCTAGACTTGCCATTACATATATATCGAAAGGAGATTCTCTACTCCTTTGCCTCTTCAATTGGGAAACCGTTAACTGTAGATGCCCTAACAGCAAATATGACTTGACCCTGTGTTTCTAGAGTTTTGGTCAAAATAGACTTGATGAAGATTCATCTGCAGAGGATTCGTGTAGGTCAAGAAGCAGATGGTTTTTGGCAAATCATGAAGATTGAAGATGCCCCAAAGTATTGCTCTTGCTGCTTGAAGATTGGACATGTTATTGGAGATTGTAAAAATATGAAAATAATTACAAGTCATGAATCGTCTCAACACCAACATTGCCTTAAAAAAAAATCCACACTAACATCAACGACACTTACATTGACATTAACGAACACTCCCACATTATCTGTCACCTCCAATGTTTGTCCAGAAACTCAAGATTGATAGGTAGATACTGGATTAGATGGGTGCCTTTCTTGAGGATGATCATTCAATAATGTAACCTCTACTTCGGGTGGTTGGGCTTCTATGGCTATGTTCGGAAAAGTTTGATGATTGTGTCCTTTTCTTTTTCATATCATGCAACCCTTCTTCCGTTGGTATTGTTCACTTCGAGGGAGGAACTGACCATCTTGTGGTCTTCCTACCTCCCTTCTTGCAAACGTTGCATTGACATCCACATCTTCAACATTGCAATTCCATTCAAATTCAAAGACACCGGAATAAGTTGTATCGAAGATGCATATGCCTTCCTCAATATTTTTGTGTCGAATGAATTTCGAAAGGCACAGAGAATAGTAGTGAGCCCGAATTTCAATATAAAGAAACAAAGATGAAAAAAAAATAATAATAAATTGGGATTATGATTTTAAATCTATTTTCTAAACAATATGGAAGGTTCGGCAGGTCAAACCTACCTTACGGAAGGTCTGGTCAGCCTCTTGTAAGGTTGGTTCGGTCGTCTGGAATGTTTGTTTAAATTATACAAAGGTTTTTAATACTTGGCAACGGCAATGGCATGTTTACATGGAAGTCCGTCTGGTTCCCATCTCCGACATCCATAAGTCCACTGAATCATATCCATAATAGCATTTGCTTCTTGTGGGGGATTACCGAAGACATACTTCTCCCTAGCTCGAATGGATATAGTATGTAGTCTTTGTTGATCAACCTTCACAGCTTCCTTCTCAATTCGTTCCATGGCACATTTGATAATAATATCAGGCATTGTAGGGGTTGCTTCTCGGTGTTTATTGAGCCAACTTTGACACTTACCCCTATAAAACTCTTGAGCAGATGTAATTGACAATTTCAGAGCTTTCTTGATCGTTTCATTGAAGGACTCCACAAGATGGCTTGTCATTTGGTTGTATCGATTCTTCAGTCATGTGACCAACCCGATCGCCCTAACTCAACATCTAACCATCGATGAACCCATTGGGTGTATATGTTGAATATCCCCAAAGTAGTGGTTGCATTTGTGCTTATCATAGGCATATGCAGTATTTTTGAAAATCACCGCAACACGAGGATCTCTGCACTTTATCTTTAACTTTTCCTTCGAATGTCGAAAAAAAAATTCATGTGGAACATCAGGATACACATTTTTCTCATTGTGTGTAGTATGCCTTTGGGTCAATCGGATACAATTACCAAATCATCAAGCGATCTGTATGCAGTTCTTAGTCTTCTTAAGAACCACTCCTATGAATAATTGCCCTCCTCTTCACCGAATCCAAATGCAAGGGGAAAAGTTTGTCCGTTTCCATCCGCACAAACAGTTGCATAAATTTTTCTCTCATGTGCACCTTTCTAGTGTGTTGCATCTATGATAATGACTGGTCTCATGTACTTAAAAACCATGATCGAAGGACCAAGTGCACAAAATAACCTCACAAAATGCTCCTCCAGCAAAGCTATGCTGGTCATTATGCTAGGCATTGTATGCTCCAAGAGGCAGAAGTTTGATGGAACCTATCTAAGTGAGTCTTCGGGAGTTCCATAAGCTATGTCCTTTGCAAGCTTCAAAGATCTCTTGGCTTTGGTGTATCCAAACTTCACACCATAATTCTTCCGCAGGTCTTGAATCACATTTTTGGGGTGTGATTCGCACCGACGATTTTACCAACTTACAGACAGCCAATTGTTGATGCACTTACATCCCTATTTTGGTTTTGTGGTATAGTTTGAATGCAAGTGTGAGTCGGGACAAACTTTTGAATCACCCATATCTAGCATCCAACTCTACACTATGCACGTATCATGAAGGTGAAATCTTTTTTATTCCTGCATCATGCCTCAAATCTTACCTTATCCAAATGTACCACGTGACAGGAAAATCGGTTCTCGAGTGAATATCGACAGACTACTAGGATTAAGTCATTCTTACTGTTAAAAATTGAATCCTGCCCTACAGAACCCACAAGTGGAATGGTTTCATCTTTGGAATAATGCACCTTTGCTTCCTCACCCAAGTCCATGTCTATGAATTGAGTAGAATGATCCGGTATAAATTGCTCAAAAGGAACTAAGTGTCTAACCCCATTCGTTGAAGTTCACGGGGAGATCTTCATCAACATTGCGAATATATTCTTTTTCATAATCATCATCATCATTAGCATTGGTGCGAATATTTTTTCAGATGGCACAGGTTCCTCGTTTAGAGGTGGGAATGTCACTTCCGGATTCCTTTCGTACGCATTAACAAAATCATCCATTGCATGATTACCACCACACTGATGTAATCTTTAAATTTTGTAAACGACCACCATTTTAGGATCAGCTTTCCCCTTCAAATACATGATCCCATATATATCTTGAATTTCCATTAATTTGGTACTTGCATCAGATAATCTAGATGCAATTGAGATTTGTATGCTGAATTGGTTTAAATCAATCTTCATGAACCCTGCCATAGTTCTTTTAAAATCTTTATAACTGATGTCATTTGGTACGACTGTTGGACTGCCCTTCCACTTATAGAACCATCATGAAGAACAATTCTGATGTAATCCATTTCTACAAGAATCCAAAGAAAAATATATTCAGGAAAATGTACAAGCTATACTAGAAAGATAATTAGATAAATATCTTAATAAATAAAAAAAGGCAAAGAAAAAAGGGTCTAAATATTTTTTTAAGAAAAAAAAGGACCCAAAAAAAGGCTTGAAGGTTGAGATGAAAATATGGAAGGTTGACATAATCCCTTTGGAGCTCTAATTGATCTTCTGGAAGGTCTATTGAACTTAAAAAAAGAAAAAAATATTGAAGGTTGATTTAATCCTTTGAAGGTCAATATAATCCTTCAAATGTCAAAATGATCCACTGGAAAGTCGGTTGAACCAAAAAAAGGGGGGGCTTGAAGGTCGGACAAGACCTCCTGAAGGTCAACCGATACTCTGAAAGGTCGATCGATACTTTAAACACTGAACACAAGCAACTTCCTTTCTTTCCTTCCGTATACCAAAGAAACAACACAAAATGGAAGCCTAGCAAAACCCAGAAACAATTAGGAATCAAAACACAAGCATCAATCACCATAGCAGCCAAAAAAAAAAAAAAACTAAACTCAAAGTTGGCCGAACGATGCTAGCTTGATCTTGTAAAGAAAAAAATCAACTCCTCTCTCAAACTCAAACACAATGGCTGACTGTTTTTTTTCTTCATTTTTCAACAGGGAGAATGGGTTTGTTTCAAGTTCAACTTTCACCAAGGAACCTTCATCAATGATGCAGTAACTATATTGTCTTCAATTCAGTTTTGCGGCAGTGCCATGGTGGTTCGGGTGTTTTGAATATTGAGGGCGATATAGTAACGACATGTTAAAAGTGAATAAAGGTTATTTTGATTTTTTTTAAAGGACAAAGTCAAAATGAGTGCAAAGTGAAAAGTTAGTTTTAGTCTTGGATAAATTATGAAATGTTGTACAAATTTGAGTAAACTAGAAATCTTTATATTCAAATTGAGTAGAAATGAAAACAACACATATATAACAAAATTTAAAATACAATTGAGAACGTCTTTTCATTTTAATTAGGCAAATATGAAAGTTAATGAACACCAATAATGGAAAGCATAAAAGAATGAGACAAGAGAATTTTTACGAGGAAACCCATAACAGAAAAAACCTCAGATTGAGAACCATGAATTTAAATCACTATCTTCTTTGAATAATTACAACTTTGAAATGAGAATTACAAGTTGAACCCTAGCTAAAAGACAGAAAACAATCACCTCACCAAACACTTGGTGAGCCCAATTACTAACCCGCTGATTACTTATCCCCAAGCCAATTAGCTACATAAAATCACCTTTTCATAGGTGGTTAGAGACTCAGAGTTATACATGAACTCTACTATCTATAACAAAGAACCTCATTTTCATCTCTCAAGGATTACAAAATAATGCTCATACATAATCTATATATAGAAAATAGTGGACCTAGATTTCAACTTGTCAATTCCATCATAGAGTCCTAACCGGACTCTCAATATCTCGTTGATCCTTCAGTGACAATGTTCTACACAAACTCTTCTTTTATTTCCGAATATTGTTTCGGAGTAGAATTCCTAGGTGAAACACTTTTGCTACAATTATCCTTTAAGATACACAAATATTTATGATACATAGCAATAAAATTTCTTAAATATAAAACATATCTTAGAAGATAAATAACTAGGAAATTATGCACAACTCATTATCAATCTCCCTCTTGATGTGCGCATAATTTCGCAGTCCTGATCACAAACATTAAAAAATATAGAAAAATCATTGAGCACTCATAGCCAAAACATATCAATTTAGAAATGTAGAATTCAGTTTAATACTTAGTTCTAACAACACATAGTACTTAAAACCAGAAAACAGTAAGCAATGTATCTAAAACCCCAAAGTTTAGACCAGAGCCCAGCAAAAACAGAATTGGATTAGGACAAATCTTCTACTGTGAACAGCTTTCCAGACTCAAGGTGAAACATAGTCTCATTGACAATCTTGCAAATTTCTTCTTTTGTCTTCCGTCACTTGCCCTCAGCCCATAGTGATGTTGCAAACGATTTAGCTCTTGCAATTCTTGCATCATAAATTATTGCAATTAATTATGTTTGCACAACAACAAGAAACTGAGATTGCACTGCACGGGTAGATGGCATGGTTCTCCCCCTTGATGAGAGCCGGGAATCAAAGAAAACAACGGAGAAACGCAAATGCCATTTTGGTAGGCAAGACATCAACTGAATGAGGAAGATATTGGAAGATCTTCATAATCCCAAGTAAGACCATCAGGAATAGTTGATAGATTAAACAGAGAATTAATAAGAGTCGGAGTAACATGGATGAGGTGTGTCTGAATGAATGTGTTGAAGAAAAGAGTTTCAATCCCTTGTTCTGGTAAGAGAATGAAATCACAGAAAAATACTTTCACTAGATCTGTATAAACAATGCCGGAGGAGGAAAGAAATTGACCCCAATTTCTGTTTTCCAAGATTCTGCAGACATGGTCATCATCAAGATCAAGAACTTCCTGTGCGCGCTCAACAAAGACATCCAGCTTTGAGAACTTTTCATGCTTCGATTAGGCATCTGGTGGAATCAGATTACAAGGAAAACATCAAAGCATCAAGAAACTCAGAGGCAGTTCTCTTCTTAGTGCTGGGGGCAGCAGTACCCTGGTGTTTAGTAGAAAATGTTTCACATAGATATTTAGTGATGGAGGGAGTATTATTTTTCAAAAAATAAGGGCTTTTAATTTATTTAGTCCCTCATGTTTAAGTCAAACTATAGTAGTGATTAGCTATCTGGAATTACAGCCCGGCTCTCTAGTCTCCTACTCCCTCTAAACTTCTACCGCAAGGCAATGGCAGGTGAGCTACCCCCAGATGATGCGCCACTAATCCGCCAGCTTCTTCTCCATTTCGAAGAGGTTCCTTCTCTTCCCTTTTCAGGCCCCAGACTGCTGGAGTACTTGCTACTGCTGCTGTACGGATGAAACCGCTTCAAGGGGGAACTTGCATTCTTTTTCACCAAATCCGAGATTGCCAAAATTGGCCGAGCCATTCAAGTTAGTGCTGATTGGGAAATTTTCGTATGGGAAGCCAGCCTTCAATACAGTAAGGAAATCTATTCAAACTATCGGACTCAAAAAAGATTGCTCAATTGGGTTCATAGACGCAAGTCATATTCTGATTCAAGTGTCACACGAGGAAGATTATTGACAACTTTGGCTATAAGGCGTCTAGATCCTGAATGGGGTCCCGATGAGAATTCTTAAGTGGACTCCTCAATTTCATGTGAAGGAAGAACCATCAATGATCCCAGCTTGGATCTCTTTTCCTGATCTTCCAATCCATTTTTTGAAGAAAGAAATATTGCACTCATTTATGTTAATTATTGGAAAGCCGCCAAAGGTTGATATCCCTACTGTCAATTTGTTGAGACCTAGCACGGCTGGGGTTTGTGTTGAATTAGACCAGCTCCGTTCACCGCCAAACAGAATTTGGATTGATCAGTAGGATTCAGGTTTTTGGTAGCCTATAAAATATAAGCATACACTGAAATATTGTCCCTGCTATAGGAAGATTGGGCATTCAGAGGAACGCTGTCATATAAAAAACCAGAACTGAAGCCAGAGCAGCAAGTCCAAGCGAAAGCAGCCAAAACAAACCAAATTGTGCAGCAACAGAAAGAGAAACCCGTGCAAATTTGGAAGCTTAAGGCAGTGGACACGATGGATCCGACACTACAGAAAACCTTGGGAAGGCAGCCAATTTTACAAGATTCTAATCGCACAGGAGGTAATTCATTAGATAATCGAATACAAGAGCCCATCGCATACTCAGATGGTCAATCAAGTTCTCAACCGCTAGCGCAGATAATTGCTACAAATCCAAGCTCGAGTAAGGCCACTCCGCAAAAGGGAATAAGTACCGGGATTCATGCTACTACAGAATCTGCAGGTCAACTGGCAGCAGGAGAGCAGATAGGGGCAAGTCATGTTCATTTACAAGCTGATACTTCAAATTCATCTAGCGAGTCTGTAACAAATTAGGATTCGGTTTTTGGTAGGATATAAAATATAAGCATACACTGAAATATTGTCCCTGCTATAGGAAGATTGGGCATTCAGAGGAACGCTGTCATATAAAAAACCAGAACTGAAGCCAGAGCAGCAAGTCCAAGCGAAAGCAGCCAAAACAAACCAAATTGTGCAGCAACAGAAAGAGAAACCCGTGCAAATTTGGAAGCTTAAGGCAGTGGACACGATGGATCCGACACTACAGAAAACCTTGGGAAGGCAGCCAATTTTACAAGATTCTAATCGCACAGGAGGTAATTCATTAGATAATCGAATACAAGAGCCCATCGCATACTCAGATGGTCAATCAAGTTCTCAACCGCTAGCGCAGATAATTGCTACAAATCCAAGCTCGAGTAAGGCCACTCCGCAAAAGGGAATAAGTACCGGGATTCATGCTACTACAGAATCTGCAGGTCAACTGGCAGCAGGAGAGCAGATAGGGGCAAGTCATGTTCATTTACAAGCTGATACTTCAAATTCATCTAGCGAGTCTGTAACAAATTAGGATTCGGTTAATCCCCTTCGGCATAATCGGAACATGGAGTTTGCAACAGATGTTGAGGGCATTAATGTGATCGTCGAGCTGCCAGAGGCAGGGGAGGATCCGGCTGGTGTTCCAAGTGATATCAAAAAGAAGAAAGGCATCCCCCCCTTGAATGCAGTTAGAAGACAACAGTCACGACTTAGTTCTTTCTCCACCCCATCAAGATGAATAAGCTTCTCATATGGAATATTCAAGGTATTGTGAACCCTACCTCTTTGGAAAAATTAAGACACCATATTTTTGTGCGTATGCTTCAGTTAGTGGTTATTTTGGAACCTATGATTAGTTGTTCGAGGATTGCTTCTTATGCTTTTAAACTTAATATACCCTTTTTCCGTTCGAATTTGAATGGGAAAATTTGGCTATTTTGGAACTCGGATTTGCGGTTAGACATTACACATGATTCATAGCAAATACTTTCTTGCTCGGTGGAGAATGGGTTTGGATGGAGTATGTCAAATGTCTTTTGTTCATGCTTCTTGTGATTACATAGCTCGGAGATCCTTGTGGTCGGAGATGGCAGCCCTGTCAAATACTAATGTGCAATGGCTAATAAGGGGGAGGGGGGGTTTACTGTGGTTCGCTCCCTCGAAGAAAGTTTGGGATCCCCGCCTGCAATACGTCCAGTTAGGGAGTTCAATGATTGCGTGGATCATTGTGGTCTTTTGGATTTACCATTTGTTGGTAATAATTACACTTGGAATAGGCACACCTTCCCTCCTCTTTGGAGGCTTTTAGATACAGTAATGGTTAACAAGGTTTGGCAAAATTCTTATCATAGCACATCCTTGGAACATCTGCCAAGAATTCCCTCGAATCACAGCCCCGTAGTTGTCTCAATTGTTGTGGCTGGAAGCCATGGCCCGAGGTCTTTTTGCTTTCCAAATATGTGGATAAGACATAAAGATTTCCATGTGATAGTTGAGTCTTCTTGGCAGCAACCCGTTGAGGGAGAGGGAATGCGTAGATTGACTGAGAAAATACTCAGATTAAAAGGAGTTCTTGCGGCTTGGAACACAGATACTTTCGACAATGTGGAATCCAATGTAACAAGGGCTGAAAATTTGGTGACTTCGTTGGAGAAGGTCTATGTGGTTGTCAGTATGGAGGAGAACAGAGAGGCTTTACATAAAGTGGCTGATTTAGTTTTTCATCTAAAGAATCAAGAGATTTTTTAGAGACAGAGATCTTGAATTAAGTGGCTGAAGGATGGAGAGGGGAATACATCTTATTTTTGGAAGTTCTGGCATACAAGAATGGCGGTTTTGCAAATCAATAAAATCCAATCTATGGATGGAGGTTGGTTTACATATCCTCAGGACATAGAAAGGGAAGTTGTGAATTTTTTTTTCAGGTCTCTTAACAGATGAAACGAGCTGTCCATGCAACCCGGATAGTTATATTGTCAACATTCCCTTGGTCATCAATTTAGCACAGAACAGAGTTCTTTCGATACTTCCAGGTTTGGGTGAGGTGAAAGCAGCTGTGTTCGGGCTGGACGGATAGAGCTCCTCAGGGTAGATGGATTTCCGGGCAGCTTCTACAGAACTTTCTAGGATTTGGTACAGCTTGACATGTTACAAGCGGTTAGGGACTTTTGGTCAGGGATACAGATACAACAATAATTCACTTCAACTTAAATCATTCTAGTCCCACAGCTCAACAACCCAGCAACATTTGCAGGCTTCTGTCCCATCAGTCTTTGCAACTTCACCTCCAAGGTAATAGGAAAACTCATTTCCTTACGTCTTGCAAGCATACTTCTAGATTTGGTTTGTCCGAACCAAGGAGGTTTTGTGAAGGGTTGAAACATTTTTGAAAATATCCTCCTGGCTTCTGAATTGATGTATTCATTGAACAAGAATTGTATAGGAGGTAATATGATTTTAAAGTTGGACATGCTAAAGGCATTCGATAGGGTGAAGTGGTCTTTCCTCTTAGAGGTGTTGAGGAAGTTTGGATTTGGAGAGCACTTTCTGATTTTGATTTATAACTGTATGGCTTTCAATAAGTTTTCAATTACAATCAATGGCAAGTTGTGCGGTTTCTTTCCATCTTTGAGAGGTGCTCACCACGGGGATCACCAATTCTATTCATCTTGGCAGCAAAGGTGGTATCACGAGGTCTCAACAATCTTCTACATGAAGGTAAGATTGGGGACTTTTTCACAGAGCATATCAGCCTCCCAATTTCTCACCTACGCTTTGCGGATAATATTGTTATCTTCACGAGAGGGATAAAACGGGGACTACGGACTTTGATTGAATTCCTGAAATTCTCACAAGATTGTTTGGGCCAAAAAGTGAACTTCCATAAAAGCTCAATGTACCTGTCAAAGCTTATTTCTCAGTAACGTTGGGCTATGCTAAAGGACATCACGAAATGTGCAGAACAAAGCTTGCCAATGATCTTCCTTGGCTGTTCGGTTTTTCCAGGTAGAGCAAAGGCCATATATTACACTCCTCTTGTCGATAAAATCAAAGCACGTATCATTGGATGGTATAGGAAATATATACCTCCCGGGGATAGATTAATACTCATCAAATATGTGCTGTCAGCTATGGCAACTTACCTATCGACAATCACAAATCCTCTGCAGCAGGTAATAAGGGAGTTGGAACACCATTTTGCTCAATTTTTCTGGGGTGACTTGGAATATGGCAGCGATAGACATTGGTGTAGATGGGAGCATGTTTCTCAGCCATATGACAATGGGGTCTGGAAGTGCCAGCACTACACAAAATCGTCCATGCTCACAGCTCCAAGCTTTGGTGGAAGTTTTGAACATCTGACTTTTTATGGGTTCGGTACTTAAGAATGAAATATGGATATCAGCTTGGAGCGGCATTATTTGAAGGTGGATCTCCAGTTTGGAGAAGAATGAGAAAGGCGTCGAGCTGGGCTGAAAATTTTATCATTATAGATAGAATCCAAGGCACGGATGTTCCTGTTTGGTGTCTGTCCTCAAGTGGTGTTTTCAGAATTTCGGATTGTGTTTCAGCTCTTGAAGAGGAAGAACAGGACAGCTTCACAATCGAGCACTTTTTCCATATGAAAATTCCATTATCTTGGTCTATATTTATGAGGAAATTCAGTAATAGATTTTTGCCTATTGATGATACAAGAGCTAATCTGGGACTTCAGCTTGCTTCAAGGTGCCATTGTAGGCGATCAACTAAATCTATCTCACATCTGTTTGGCGATTGTCCAATAGCTTCAGAAATATGGATTCATTTCAATTTTGTATTTGGATTTGTTGGAGGATCACCGGGACTAATGGAGCTCATACGCTATTGGAGGCAAGACATGAGACGGTTGGGATTGTTGGCGATGCTTCTTCCGGTGCTCATATGTCATGAAGTTCGGGTTGCACGATGTGCATCAACATATTCAGAAGAAACTAGCAACAGCAAGAAGATCATTGGTAAAATTATCTGGCAGCTTTATCACATAAGAAAGGCATATCATATGCCCATTCTAGATAGTCATTTTCATTTGCTCTTGCTCTAGCTTTATTTCAATTCCTCTTTTGTAAGGCATTTCTGCCCTGTCAATTTTAATGCAATAAACAGGTAAGGGTCTGCCTAACCACCTGTCCCTGGAAGGATTTTATCAAAAAAAAAAAAAAAAAACAGTCAAACTACTATAGTTTGATCCTAAATGTTTTTTTTTTTCAGCTACTACAGTCCCTTATCATATTGTTACCAACCATTGTTGTCAAAACTACCATTCTTTGATAAGTCACAATGCAGAACTGGCCACATGAACAATCTTAATTGTTGTTTTCAAATTTAAAGTTCATTTGAATTGTAAGTAAATTTGGATTTGACTATTTTGGGTTAATTCAGTTTTTCTGTGAATCCAAAGATTACCATCTTTTTCTTTCCTTGTCTCTTCTTCTTCTTCTTCCTTT
Organism: Parsonsia alboflavescens; assembly: GCA_028571225.1. Lineage (NCBI taxonomy): Eukaryota > Viridiplantae > Streptophyta > Magnoliopsida > Gentianales > Apocynaceae > Parsonsia > Parsonsia alboflavescens. The sequence goes on from JAOXNR010052993.1 coordinate 12,283, forward strand.
TTTTTTTTTTTTTTTTTTTTAAATATTGGGATTAGATTTTGGATGAGAATGTTAAAGTGCACATTTTTTTTTCACTTTTAAAATGGTCAAGTGCCTGTCATGTGACCAGTTCTACGCAGTGACTTGCTGAAGAATGATGGTTTGGACTAAAAAGATAGATTATTAAATGATGAGGAATTATAGTGTCCTAAAAAAAATATTTGGGAACAAACTATAGTTTTACCTAAACATGAGGGATTAAATAGGTTAAAAGTCAAAAAGAACTCCGTACTTTGTAAAAAAAAAATTTATATCTTAAAAAACCCGCAATATACCTACTTTCTTATTCAATTATGAGTTGAAGAAATGAAGAAACAAACCTGTCGAAGGGTTGTTCGAAGCAAATATGAACGAAGGGGAGTAAAAGAAGACTGAATGACAAAAATCAAGTGCGAGGAAGGGGAGAAAATATATAATGTCAATAGAAGAAGTCAAGCAGGAAAAGAGAGGGAAAAAAAAAAGGAGACAGATGTGTAGGATAAAAGGATAATTAAAAAATCATATATGAAGGAAATTGTCAATCTTTTCAAAATGGGAGGTTGAAAAATCTAACAAAGTAATCTTACGTTTAGCTCCTGATTTACTTTCTCTTTTTCACTCTTAAGAACATGCTTTTCCAACAATATATTTTTTTTAAAAAAAATTTTTTTGTAAAATATCCATTAAACTAATGACAACTTATAATAAGGGGAAAAAAAATTGAGATCAGATGACCAATTAGGAAGGAAGAAGCACCCATTTTTATCTATATAATTACGTATTTATGGCTGCACAGGACCAACCTAATTAATTAGGACTAGATATTTATGTCAAAAGACTCAAAAAGTCGGAAAGGGGAGGCCTATATTTTTTGTAAGAAATACTCCCTCCGTTACATTTTAACTAACATTTCTTGTTACTTATTATAACTCATTGTTAATAGTTAATTAGGTATTTGATGATATTTTTTCTATGATACCCCTCTAATGATGTATAGGAAAAAGGTGCTCAAATATTTTAAAGGGTAATTAGAGAACATTTAAGAAAAGAAAAAAATTACTTTTATTTTTGTAAAATGACGACTAGTGACTTATATAAATTATATTTAGTGATAGATATAGTACAGCCTTCTATGACAGGAGTAATTTTTGCGGATCCCTATCCGTTTAATTTAAAAAAAAATGCGCTTCATACAAAAAATGCAAATGCATAAACGCAGCAAGAATTAAGAGATCCTAATATTAGGGATACGAAATTTGTCTACATTACACAAAGATGAGTCTATGTTTTCCTTTTTACGGAGGCAATTTAAAGTTTCATGATGAGTCTTGGAATTTTCTTAAGTAGACTTCCCAATATAGGGATTAGATAGGTAGATCAGACTAATTAAACAGAATCTCCAGCCTCAACTAGTACATTTTTTGATAGAATTTGGTCAATTCTACTCCACCTACAAATGCATTATATATGATAGTAAAAGTAAAAGTAAAAGCTCATATATTTGGTGACTTATATATATTCACTAGATAGTAAAAGTAATAGAATAATAAAAATTTAAATTCCATTTACAACTACACGCAACTATAAAAATATATAAGTGAATTATATATTGGGAGATGGTCAGGTAGAGAATATAATTTTGGAAGAAGGTATTAACAATTCTTACTATTTATAAATATGAAAAGTGTATAAGTGAATTATATATTGGGAGATGCGATTAGGTTGAGATTATTTTTTGAAGAAGGTATTAAATATTCTTCCCAATAGATACTCCCTGCATTTTATATTCAATGGTGCTTAAGGTTTTGCACGTTATTATTATTATTATTTTTTATTTTTATAAAACCGTCACATGAAGGAGGGTTGGATGCAAACCCCTATCCATTTATTAAAGAATAATAAAAAATGGGCAAAAGCCTTACAAAGCGAATGAAGAGTAGAAACTCCTTCAAACCTAGCTAAGGTAAAATTCCAGGAAATAATCTAGTCAAAATGGGCAAGTTTTGCGCCTAATTAATGTGATAAAGCTGCCAGTTGGCTTCGTGAATAATTTTACTGACTCTACTAGTTTCTTTAGGAAAGAAGGATGCACACCTAACGACCCAAATCTCACGACAAATCAACAAGGGAATGAGTTTTGCCATTGTACCCAATCGGTGGGATTGAATACTCCATTGCTGCAATCTGTCCACAAGCTCCGCTGAACCATCAACCACTCAAAAGGCATGACAGTAGTACAGCTGTAGCAGTCTTGCAGTGTCCAAAAAGATGCTCAATGGATTCTCCTGACTCTTCACAGTGATATCAAGACGCTATATGAAAGCCGAGATGCAACCACACATCATCTGTTGCCACAAACTTTTGTTCTATTTCTCGAAAAACTTGTTGTGGAGGGTTTGAAATGGACAGCACGAAGACCGCCATAGCAAAAGGCACATGCTTAATCAATATCATCCTCCCCCTCGTTGAAAGGTACTTTCTTTGCCATCCATTAATGCGAGCTTCGATCCTACTAACAACGGGCTCGTAGTAGGAGATCTTAACTCTAAAATACATGGTTTTAGGTTTGTCGTAGTGTGATTTTGGATTTAAAAATGTCCAAACTGAAAATTTTGTTTGGATTTAAAAATTTTCACTTTTAAATCAAAGCAAACTGAAATCCATATGTGCTACTAGCACACACAAATATTCAATTTTCATTTCACACTTTACCTCTTACAAAGGAAATTATAATTAATTTCCTCATTTTCGACTATATCAAATTCCTTCATTATTTATCTGTTCGTGGATCATGCAATCTTGATAGGATGCAAATCCTTTCAATTAGAATAAGTAGCTAATTACTCTCTGATGTTATAAAAGTGGATTTGTTTTCACTTTGTTTTGGGAT
>JAOXNR010052994.1:0-15190 GCA_028571225.1 Parsonsia alboflavescens
TCCATTTGCTTGATCTACAAACCAAGAAAATAGTTTAATTCTCCTAACATGCTCATTTCAAATTCAGATTTCATTAACCGAGAAAATTCTTCAACATAAGAATGAGTAGTTCCTCCAAAAATTATATCATTAACATAGATCTAAACTATTGTAAAAGCATTACTTGATTGCTTTATAAAATGCATTTTTGATAATCTGATTTGATCAAAAAATTTTGTTAGGTGCTCATACAAAGCATGAGGAGCTTGCTTAAGACCATATAACACTTTGTGTAACTTGTACACATCATCAGGATAAGTCGTATCTATAAATCCTTTTGATTGCTCAACATAAACTTCTTTTAGAAAACCATTAAGAAATGCACCTTTTACTTCCATTTGAAAAAGTTTAATTTTGAACACACAAGCAAGAGCAAGAACGATACGTATAGGCTCTAATCCCTAAGCAACTAATCTTGCTTTATTTCTTACAATATTACCATGTTCATCAGACTTATTTTTGAAAATGGAGACTTATTTTTGAAAATCCATTTTGTCCCAATTATGTTGCAATCATGAGATATAGGTATGAGTGAAAATACCTCATTTTTCTCAAATTGATGCAATTCCTCATGCATAGCATTAACCCAACAATCATCTAGTAATGCTTGGTCTACAATTTTCGGCTCTATCATGGAATCATAACAAACAAAATTTTTCTCATTTCATACCTGCCTTCTAGTTTTCATAGGAGCTTGAACATCTCCTATAACTAGATTCCTTAGATGATTCTTTTTAACACTGGTGGAAGGGTGCATATCACTTTGTTGATTACTTTCTTCTGATTGTAGATCACTTCGTTGATTACCTTCTTTTGGTTGTGGATCACTTCCTTGATTTACTTCTCCTGTAGAGCTGACTGCTTGTTACACTAGACAATTCATCAAAGGATTCTTCATTTCTTTCATCGTGATCACCTTCAGATCCTAATCTCCCGATCACTTCAACAAAATTTTCACAAGTGATCTTCTCATCATTTACCTGAAATTGATCAACATTAGTTTTAAGTACTTTCACATTTCTTGTTTCAATAACAATTTTGGTATCCGTATTAAAAATACGAGAAGGTTTACTGCTATTGGAATATACAAAAAACTTACCTTTATCTGTTTTCGTATCAAATTTACTGCTCATACCTTTTTCATTTTGTATGAAACAATCACTTCCGAAAACTTTTAAATGTGCAATACTCGGTGACCTGCCAACCCATAACTCATATGGTGTTTTCCCTGTTCCAGCTCTTATGGTGACTCGATTTATGGTGTAACATGCAATGTTGATTGCTTTTGCCCAAAAATGTGTTGCCATATTTTTAACATGCGACATTGTCCTTGCCATCCCCTGCAATGTTCTGTTATCTCGCTCCACACCTCCATTTTGTTGTGGAGTATATTGATGCCGGACGACTTGAATAGTCCGTGATAAACCGAACAATAACTCGAACAGGAAAATGGAAAAGGGATGTTATGCATGATCACTCACAATTTTGGCCTAACTTGAATTGCAATTCAAAACCAAAAGTAAAAAGAAGAGGAATTCGATTCCTGGAATAATGTGGAAAAACAAAGCTATCTAAAACTAAGACAAACGACCAGTATTTAAAGACCTAAATATAATTGAAAAACAATTCGGAATTTAAAACCTAATTGTAGTCAGAAATCAGAAAAAAAAAAAATGAAATAACCAAAATATCCCAAAATTATTAGAAAAACCCGAAAAACATAGAAATGCTCGAAAACCCATCAAGATGATCCTGGATGGCTGAAAAATGTCTTACGTCATGGCTCAACGATGAGTATTGCTCATCGCCAGTTTCCAGTTGTCCAGTCAAGTTTTGGCCCATTCTGAGACAGTAGGTCCGACCCGCATCCCGGGGTAGAAGGTCCAAATCAGTCCGAATCAGGCCCATTTTCCTTGTAGTCGCTTGGACCTTCGTGGACTAATTGGTGTGAGCTTGGCAGGTGTAATCTATTGGTCCAAACTGCCCTGTCCATCTTGGGCTATGTCCTCATCACTCTCCCCGTGTTCTGAAAAGCTTGTCGTCAAGCTAGAATTCTCACCTGCATAAAGGGTTAGATGACGAGCATTAAAGATATCAGAGATAAACATATCATCCGACAACTCAACCCTGTAGGGGTTGTCACCAAATTTCTCCAACACCTGACAAGGTCCAATCCTCTTCGGTTTAAGCTTGGTGTAAGCTCCCTGTGGATATCTTTCCTGTGGCAGATAGACCAATACCAAATCACCAACTTCAAAAGATTGCTAGCATTGTCTCTGATCAGCTCTCGCCTTGTACTTAGCATAACTTTGCTCAAGTCTAGCCTTCACAACAACATGTAAATCTCGTAAATCAGCCACTCATTCATCCACCTTCTTGCTCGGCTTCTCTGTTCCGTCAATAGGGAGAAGGTCAAGAGGACCTCTCGGCAGAAACCCATACAACACTTGGAATGGCATGAAGATCTATTCACCGACGAATTAAATTCAAATTCAATTTTCAGCAAGCAAAGATCCCAACTTCTGAATTCATGGACATTTGCTCGTAACAAATTCCCAAGACTCTTGTTGACAACCTTAGTTTTCCCGTCAGTTTTGGGATGATATGGGCTGCTGAACTTCAGTTTCGTGCCAAGTTTCTTCCACAACTCTCACCAAAAATGCCCCATAAACTAGCTGTCCCTGTCTGAAACTATTGACAATGGCAACCCATAGTGTCAAACAACCCCAGAAAAATATAGATCAGCCACCTTAGTTGCATCCAACGTTGTCTTGCACCGAAGGAAGCAACTTATCTTAGTAAATCGATCAACAACCACCATTATTGAATCCAGCCCTATTGTTGTCCGCTACAATCCTACTATAGAATCTATGGAGAAATCCTTCCATGGCTCATCCAGTATTGGCAATGGAATGTATAGTCCCTGATTGGTATCTGTCCCCTTCGCCTCTTGACAGACATGACACCTCCTTACATATGTCTTGACATCTCTGTCATGTCTTGGCCAATAAAATCTCTGATGCACTAGCCAAGCAATTTTATCCTTTCCAAAATGTCCCTGATCTTGCAATTCCTGTATAATCAACCTACGCAGAGAAGCATCTAGGATGCACAAACAATTACCTTTGAACAGAAACCCATCATGAAGGACGAAATCAGTTCGGCTTCCCTCTCAACTTCGGCTACAATACCTCCAAAATGATCATCTGCTCGGACATCCTCATTCACGTTCTCGAAGTCCAAAGTGTACACCTGTATTGGAGTAAACAACAAGCTCTTTCTGCTCAAGGCATCAGCTACCTTGTTCAAAGTACCAAATTTATGCCGAATACTAAAGCTATATTCCTGCAAAGCGCTTACCCACTTTGCATGTCTCGTGCTCATCTTGTGCTGTCCCTGCAAATACTTCAGCTAATGATGGTTAGAAAATAGCAAAAATTCCCTCTGTATCAGGTAATGTCGCCAATGCTGCAATGACTTTACAATGGCATACAGCTCGAGGTCATAAACTGAGTAGGTTAATTTCGCTCCACCTAGTTTCTCATTGTAATATGCCACTGGCTTCCCCTCCTGACTCAGAACAGCTCCAATACCTGTCTTCGATGCATCACAGTCAACCTCAAATAAATTGTCAAAATTTGGTAATACCAACAAAGGAGCATGTGTCAACCGATCCTTCAGAACTTCAAAAGCTTCCTGTGCCCTTTCTTTCCATTCGAATCTATCTTGTTTCAGCAACTCCGTCAAAGGTGCAGCTACCTCATTGTCTCTCTTGAAAAATCACCTATAGAATCCTGCAAGGCCTAAGAAAGACCTCAACTTTGTCAAAGTAGTAGGCGATGGCCAATCCACAATAGCCTGCACTTTCCCTTCATCCGGCATAATGCCATCTCCCGTCACCACATATCCCAGAAACACAAGTCTCTCAACCATCCATATGCATTTACTAGGATTAGCAAACAATTTAAGCTCACGCAAAACAGTAAGGACTTGTTCCACATGCCCAACATGCTCATCAATAGATTTACTGTATATCAGACTATCATCAAAGTAGACCAGAACGAAAGTACTGAGAAAAGGTCTCAAAACCTAGTTCGTTACCTGCATGAAAGTACTCGGTGCATTTGACAACCCGAATGGCATCATCTACCATTCGTACAGCCCCTCTTTCGTCTTGAATTCTGTCTTCCACTCATCATCTAGCTCGATCTGATTCTGATGGTATCCATTCTTCAAATCAATCTTCATGAATACCAATGCTCCGCTCAACTAATCAAGCATATCATCAAACCTCGGTATGGGGAATCGATACTTGATAGTGATCCGATTGATTGCTCTACTGTCCACACACATGCACCATGAACCATCCTTCTTTGGTACCGATAACGTTGGCACCACACACGGGCTAATGCTCTCTCGGACGAATCCCTTATCCAAAAGCTCCTGGACTTGCCGTTTCATCTCATCATGTTGCTGTGAAGTGATCCTGGAATGTGCCTTTTTCGGCAACATCGAGCTCGGAATCAGATCAATCACATGCTGGATATCTCTCATTGGTGGCAATTCGGGTGGCAAGTCGCTCGACATCACATCCTGAAAACCGTCCAGCACCTTCCGCTGCTCCTTTGGCACCTTCGACTGCTCCTGGCCGAAACTCTCAGATGTATTCACCAAGGCAAAATAGACATACTCTCCGTCTAGGGTCTCCTCAAACTCTCGGCTTGGTTGACAAATCACTGCCTTCTGACTGGTATTCTCCTGAAGTGGCTTCAGGATCACTTTTCTCCCCTCCAACCGCAACATGTACATATGAGTGTACCCGTTGTACATTGCTCGGTCATCAAACTGCCAACGAAGCCTCAAGATAATATGTGTCGCGTCCATAGGAACCACATCAGCCTTTATCGTCGTCTCATACTGTGGACCAAAAGAGAGATGAATCCTGCAACGGTTGCTGACCTGAATGTCAACATGTCTATTTACCCAACCGAGCTTGTTGCGGTGAGGATGGGGTATGGTTGCTAATAGCAATTTCTTCACAACCTCTTCAGAAATCACATTCTCCCAACTACCGGAATCGATAATAACTTTATAAGTTTTTCCAGCCACAAGGCACTTGGTCGAAAAAATGTCATGCTATCGCCAATCCTCACTCGTCCTGGGTGCCAAACACATCCTACGCATTACCAAACTATCACCCTAGATACAATCAGGATCAACCATGGAAATATCTTCCTCAAACTCCTCGTCCTCTAGGAACTCTTTTGCATATTCCCCATCCATTTGTTCTTCCTTATAAAGCTGAACTCATTGGCATAATGCCCTAAACTCTGACACCTGTGACAGTGGATATTGGATCGGTTAGCACCTATTTTCTGTTGGGAACCCAAAGTTGCATTCTGTAATGGGGCTCTGGGTAGTGGTGGAACATTTGGTTGCTTCCTTGCGAGAGGATCAACCTTACTGCCTTAACTCTATCCCGACCCTTGGCCTGGTATCAAATTTCCTCTACCCTGAAACCCTCGATTTCGCATAAACCTCTGCTCAACTGCCTATGCCTTCATATGCTCTTCTCCCACACTGTTTATGCTATGAATAGACAATTCATCCCATATAGGCAATCTCAACCCGTGCAAATACATGGCGACTAACCTTGGTTTTGCCTCTACCAACCGATTCCTAGCCACCAGACGATAGAAATCAATTGTATATTCCCCAACAGTATGACTTCCTTGCATCAACCCCTGCAGCTTTGCATAGATTACCTCTTCATGATTTGGCGGTAGAAATTCTCTATTCATCTCCTGCTTCAAGGCTGCCCACGAATCGATTGGCAGCCTCCCATCCATGTACCGCCTGTAGTGTGCCACCAAGCCGCAACTCTGTCTCTGAACCGAATTGTAACAAGCGAAGCCTGTTTATCCAGGGGTACCTCCTTTGGGTGAAAAACATCATCAACCTGCTGAGTCCAGTCGATGTATTCGTCCGGATTCAACCCCCCTCGGAACTCCAAAATTTTGATCTGAAAACCAGCCTCCCATCTGCTCGAATTTGCCTCCTGATATTGCTAGCAGTCGATGTTCCTAGGAGGAACGATTTCCCTTTTGTGTGGTTGCTCTTCCTACGCCGGTGGCTCAACACGATTTTGCACCTCCAAGTGTGCTAACGTGGCCCACAACAACTCCATCACATCACGAAGAGATTCTCATTGTTTAGCTCCATTCTGAAAACAGAATCAGTCTCTAGAAACGGAATTCAATGCTCTGGAAACGGAATCAAAGCCTGGGGAAATCAACTCTGCGGAATCAAGGCTCTGATACCAATTTGATGCCGGACGACTTGAATCATCCGCGATAAACCGAACAATAACTCGAACAGGAAAACGAAAAAGATATGTTTTGCGTGATCACTCAAGATTGTGGGTTGTTTTGGGTGATCACTCACGATTTTGGCATAACTTGAATTGCAATTCAAAAAAAAAAAAAGAAAAAGGAAAAAAAAAGAGGAATTCGATTCTTGGAATCATGTCGAAAAACAAAGCTATCCAAAACTAAGACAAACAGCCAGTATTTAAAGACCTTAATCTGCCATAAATCTAATTGAAAAACAATTTGGAATTTAAAACCTAGTCCTAGTCGGAAATCAGAAAAGAAAAAAAATGAAATTACCAAAATATCGCTAAATTATTAGAAAAACCTGAAAAACATAAAAATGCCCGAAAACCCATCAAGAAGATCCCAGATGGACGAAAAACGTCATACGTCATGGTTTAGCGATGAATATTGCTTAGCGGCCCATTTCTAGTCGTCCAATCAAGTTTCGACCCATTTTGAGACACTAGGTCCGACCCGGATCCCGAGGTAGAAGGTCCAAATCAGTCTAGATCAGACCCATTTTCTTTGCAATCGCTTGGAACCTCGTGGACTCCCTGGTGTGGGCTTGGTCGGTGTAATCTGCTGGTCCAAACTTCCCCGTCCATCTTGGGCGATGTCCTCATCATATATGGAGCTGAAAACTCATGTTTAACACCAAACATATCACAGAAGTCATCAAAGTATTTATTTTCAAATTCAATGCCATGACCAGTCCTTATACGTTTAAGACTAAGATTAACTTTTTGATTCAACATAAAAACAATCCAACTTTTAGAAGTATGAGAAGTCTCACTCTTTTCTCTCAAAAAATGAGTCTAAGTATAACGAGAGTAATCATGAATAATTACAAAAATATATCTCTTCCTAACTACACTTATGGGACCCATCAAATCCATATGCATAAGTTCAAGAAGAGTTTTTGTACTTATACCAAAAGTTTGTTTGTGAGAAGTTTTAGTGAGCTTTTCTTGAGGACATGCAGAACAACGGTAAATTAGATAATCCTCTTAATGTTTTCAAATTCTGAAGATATGAAATATTCAAATGTCCTATATGTTCATGAGATAAACGAACAAGCTGATTAGTTGTAACAGAATTGCACACCATTTCATTTATAAATCAAACAACATAACAGTTATTCTCAATTCGTTTATCTATCATAACACACTTGTTACCTTTCAGAATTCTTCCTTCATGTTTATCAAATTGTACATCATAGCCTTCATCACATAACTGACTGATAGAATTATTGGCACTTTTAATCCATAAACTATTTTGATCTTCTAACTTTGGTCCATAATGTTTTATTTTGTCGTATTTGTCATCAACGAATTTCAATATTGTAACTTTGGTCCATTTTGTTATATTTTTTCTTTTCATAAATATAAAACATGTCTTTTCAAATTTCATAAATATAAAACATATCTTAAAAAAAAATTAACTAGGAAATTATGCACAACTCATAATTATCAGAATATTATTATTGAATCTAAATATTATTTGTGTTCAATTATATATATTCTATCATATAAATTGGAAATAATGCTATATAGTTAAAATTTAAAAATTATTCTATTTTATTAAAAATAATTAAATTAGTAATAGAAACAATGAAAATATGACATAGACAATATATATATATATATATATATATATATGGAAATAATGCTATATAGTTAAAATTTAAAAATTATTCTATTTTATTAAAAATAATTAAATTAGTAATAGAAACAATGAAAATATGACATAGACAATTTATATATATATATATATATATATATATATATATTTATATAAATATTTCGTCCAAGATTTCAGAGAGAAATTTCACTACACCAATAATTACATTTAAGGCAATTTAAAATGATTTTAATTGCAATAATAATTGTCAGTAAAACATTTTCTAGCAATTAAACAAAGTCCATTGTATCCAATATTGTCGTTAAATATTCTACCTAATTACCATTTTTAAAATGCTATTAATGATCAATCAAATTGACACTAAAGTATTACATTCATCCCACAATATAAGGCATGCATAAATTAAGAAGTATTAAATTTTGTTATTTTATGTCCAAAATATTCCTTTTCTCTCTCCTTAATAACTACACTTTTGTTTTGTTTACAATAAATGAATGGGTATATGTAGGAAAGAAAAAATCATCAGAATGATGCATTGAGAATAGCAAAACAACAGATATTGTGGGACAGATAAAACACCCTTAAACAAGTTATATTTTGGAGACGGAGGGAGTACTTTCAAATTGTCATGAACTCAATAATGTCAAGTTATATTGATTAATTGCGAATTTAAATAGGCACGATCAGCTAATATTTTTCATTAAAAGTGATATTTAGTATAGTGTTTTTGGATTAAATTAAAAATAGGGAACTAATAAAAATTCTAATTCTAGCCAAATATACAATCAAATAATTACAATTTTTTTTGCTAATTACAAATCCCTACCACCCACCCCAAAATATATATATATATATATATATATATATATATATATGTAGAATTGAGAGAGAGAGAGAAAGAGGGAGAGAAAACTACGGAATAGTTCAAATAAAGTTTTAATGAAATGAATTAAACAAAAAATCCAACCTTGGCCATAACTTATGGGTGTGAATGAAATTCCTATAAAATTGAAGAAAGCAAACCTAATATCGAGTCCTGCGTTATCTTGTCAACAGTAGTTTGGTCCATAATTAATGATCATACAGACCAAAGGGACTGTGTTGGTGTACAACATCCATTTGTGATTTTTGAGACTTAGGTTCTCCAACCAAAAACTAAAATATTTATTTAATTTTTTTAAAAAAAATATATACTGAAATAAAAGTTTCAATTATTGGAGAGGGAGCAGGAGTATGTTTTAATCAATAATTAATGCCCGTATAGCTCCAAAATTTCAGGTCTAACTCAATTTGTTTTTTCAAGCCCGGTTGGACTCGATTGCATCCTTTTAAACGAGAAAAAGCATTTTCCGTAAGTCTCTTGCACCATTTAATGTTTGTGGTCCATTTGGTTTAAAAATCATAATAATAATAATATATAAAATTGAAATTAAGGGCATCCTTCTAGTTTTGTTTGGCTTGCTTTACAGCATTCTCTTCTGAGCTCAATCTCTATATAAAGACAGGCATTTTTCTCAAATGGAATTCCCAACAAAGCTTCGAACTTTCCATATCTGGATCTGAAATTTAATTAACCATGAAAATTTCTGTGCTTTGGTTTCTTGCTACTTTTGTAGCAGCAATTACCTCCCGTGCAACATGCCTATTTAACCCTAATATTCGTCTTCCTGGAGATCTGGAACATTTCCATCCTGCTCCTGTACAGGATTTTCAGAAAAATTATGGATCTTCATCAGATGGAGGACCATACCCAACAAATGTTCAGTGCATAAGCTGGTTTCTTAGCGTAAATGCCTGCAATGACCGGGACTCTTACCCCCCTCCAGAAAAATGCTTAGACTATGTCGCGGACTACATGGTAGGAGACCAATATAAAGCTGATTGTGATCGCGTCGCGGATCTTGCCATCCGATATGCTGAAAGTGTCAGACCACCTCCCTGGAGTGATGGTAAAGATATTTGGATTTTTGATATTTTTGACACCTCTCTCTCTGATCTTCCTTACTATGCTCAACCGGATGTTGGATTTGGGTAAGGATCCATTTATTATTACTCTTTCCGTTCTTATTTATAAGACATTTGAACTCATTTTTTTCCTCCTTCACTAATTATAAGTCATTGTTGATAGTTTAAAGGATATTTATATTAATTTTTTCCAATATTACCTATTATGTTCATAAAACTTTTTTCTCCCTTTCTTTCTTTTATTCTTAATATTCGTCTCTATAAGAACATTTTTGGAGGAAAAAAACTTTAAATTAATATTAAAAAAATCACTATAAATAACTTGTAAATATGGACAGAGGGAGTAATACTTAAACGTTTTCAATTTTTTTTTTTTTTTTTAAAAGCAAGGTTAAGAGAGTGAACCATAAGGGGGAAAGGGACAAAATCTAAGTGTATAAATAAACAAATAAATAAATAATCTTTTATTCTACAATTCTATAATATTCTTTATTTTTCAGGAAATATCTATTCAATACTACCGAATTTTTAAAATGGATAGAGCAAGGGGCATGCCCTGCCATTCCATCAACCCTTCGTTTATACAACAAATTAAAAAGTCTCGGGTTCAAGATCGTCTTCCTCACGAGAACGCCGGATGCGTACAGAGAAATTATTACTTCAAATCTGATGAGCGTTGGTTACAACAACTGGCTAGAGTTCATACTCAGGCAAGCTTCTTAAATAATTTCTTCATATTTCATTTACTTCTTTCATTATAAAAAATTTGACTGTTAAACTTTTCTAACCTGAAATTAAACTTTTCATTATTGATCTTACGGAGAGAAATAAGAACCAATTATCACCATAAATCAGAATGTGTTTTAATTTAATTTATTATTTGCAGGCCAGCAGCTGATACGAAAGAAACAGGACTACAATTCAAGTCCAGGGTGAGGATAGAGCTAGTGAGAAAAGGATACAGAATCATTGGAAACATTGGGGATGCTTGGGACGATATCTCAGGACCCTGTGCTGGACATAGGGTTTTCAAAATGCCTATGTTTTAATAAACCCAAAGATTACTTCATAATCTTTGGTTAAATATTAAGATGTTGATTTGGCTTTGGATCTTCACAAAGTCATATGTAGTTGACATATATATATATATATATGTCTACGTAATGAATAAAGAGCTCCTTCAATAACCCATTCTTGGAATATATGATGGGAATTATCTTCACCAAATCAATCTGATTGGCTTTAGAATCATAGTTTTTAGAATCAACCAAATATAGAATGCGAAAATTTATACCACAGTGAAGTATAATATTATATTTATTATGACAACCGATAAATATTACTCCTTCCACACCCAATTTAATTACAAGCCATTTTAACTTAACATTTTTAATACCTAAATGTAAGTCATGTTGGGTAATTTATGAATATTTTACCTATTTTTTTACCCAATATTACCCATTCATTTTATAAAACATTTCTCTATCTGTCTTTGGTTTTTTTTTTATTATTATTATTATTTTATGCTTTTTTAATCTTTTTCATGAGAGACATTTATGGGAAAAATTACATTTATGGCAGTTCCCTACCAATTTATTAAAAAATAAAAGAATGACAACAAATCGAGGGGATATAATGAACCTCTACCCGGAGAAAAGAAGAAACAAATCCACTTCATACAAATTAATGCATGCAATTACTACATGATATGTAATCATCAAAAATATCTAATAGAAGGAATTTCTAAAAAATCTAAATTACATAAACCTCTCACTCTAAAAGCAAGATCTATAAAAGAATCAAAAGTGCAAGAAATATTAGCATCAATTGCAAAATTAGCCAATCCATTTGCCACCAAATTTGCTTCCCGAAAAATACGAATGATTGAAAAATAACTTTGATCCAAAATCACAATAAGCGACATATAAATGGGATCCTTTTGGGGGCACTCTAGTGGATGGAGTGGTGAGTCCGCAAATTATACATCTCCAGTTTGAATCCCACTAACACCATTATAGATAAGCAGATTATTGAGGTACATGCAAACTGGTCAGGATACCGTTAAAAAAAAAAGTTACAAATGGGGACAGATGAGGCTATTATTGATATATTTAAAAAGTAATATGTCAATAAAGATTTATATATATAGGGTGATGCTGTAGAATGCTATAGAGCACACGTTAAAGAGTGTTCCTATTAACTCTCTAACGGTCAAACTTAATGGTCAGTTGTTAAGAAAAAATATATTCTTCTATAAAAATTATTTTTTCAAATATTTTTTATAAAATAAACCCTAAAAAGATAAATTAAATCCTAGGCGTACTTGATTAAATTTTAATTTTTTTTTGTTAAATAAGACAATTGACCTTTAACTTTGATTATTAAAGATTCAATTAGAGCACTCTATAGTATTTCCATGTGTATTTATATATACATTTTTTATAAAAAAAAATATATATTAATTTAGAAAAGTGATGCTATATTAGTCACACGGGTCCATCCAGGGCCATGGTGATCTTTTTTGGGGTTTAGGCTTGAATTAGGGAGGAGAGTTCAAAATACGTGTGTTTATTATTTTTTAAACTTTTCAAATTGCAAAATCATTTATTATAGTTTTTCTACTCTACCTTTCTTTTTTAATTTTTCATAACCACTTTCGTATTTCCTATTTGGTGTATTATTCACAAAATAATAATAATAATAATTTAAACAAAAGGAGTTACCAAATAATCAACAAACTAAAATTATAAAAAAATCAAAAAAATTATATGAAATTGCTATACCAATTAATAAAACAAAGAAAAATAATATAAGGGGAGTAATAAAACCTGGATGAGAGTAATATAGACTTGAACATTATATCCCAACCCTTTCCTTGAAACAATTTATTTGTAATTCGATAAAAAAAAAAAAATTATAGTAAAGACAATAAAGAAATAGGGCAGAGAGTTAGTTTTGGATATATGAATAAGAAGTGAGAAAGGAAAGATAAAGTTTTTATAGACAATTTTTTAACGTTAACTCTCCTTGGGAATAGAATTTTTTTTTTTTAATTATATAAACCACTTTTAACTTTAACTTTCCTTTGAAATAGAAAGTACCAATTTGCAGTAAAAATATTGAAAAGTAGAAATAAGATATTTGCAGTAAAAATATTGAAAAGTAGTAAAACTTAAAAAGAATTACATTTCTTTTTATATTTGATTATTATTTAATTATATAATATTAACACATTTATATAATAGTACTATATATATTATTAGGGATTAGCAGCCTTTGGCAGCCGATTGACTCACCTAATGGTTTGCACATTCCTGGGCCATCAGAAATGCTTTCTATTAATTCAAAGGACTCGATACTTTCAACGTGCATGTGCGGATATGGCCCATGCAATGCGTTTCACAACTATGAAGGCGACGTCACTGTGCATTTCCTTCTTATCCCGTGAAAAATGCTTCTCTAGCCCTATTTGTCTTCATGGCCCTTGAAAACTGCATTCCTAATCCCAATTGCCGTTAACTGGCCATCGTCCGGTCCCCCACCCCATTCTTGATACAAAGCACTGCAGTCTTACCGACCCACCGATACATCTATACTATAGAATCTACCCATGCACCCTTAAATATAAAAGGGGGGGAAAAAATGTACTAACTAGTTTTGTTTTTTTTTTTCTTTTTCACCAAGGTTAGAGTTTGAAGATCAAGTCGAACTCACGATCTATGTTATGCAGGTCACACCTCCAAATCACTCGTCACACCCTTGCGTGCAAAAGAAAATCATAAAATAAAATGCTTCCTACTTATATTAGTTAATTGGATGATCCTCCAATTGAATGATAAAATAAAATGCTTCCTACTTCCTACCTGAAATACATGAAACAACCTAAAGTTGCCCCTGCTCAGCAATGATCCGATGCAAGCCAACGAGTAATGATAGAGCCAATGTCCCAATGAGTCACGGTTTATAAGATCAACAACAACTTTGGAATCTGATTGTATTTCTACCGATGTACAGTTCAGTTCCAAACAAAGCCACAAGCCTCTAATCAAAGCCTCAAATTAAAGAAGGTGAACATTCAACTTTTGATATTCTAATTGATTGTGAAAGAAAATTCCACAATCAAAGATAAATTGCTTGCTGAAGACTGAAAATTCTTGCTAGGAATCAGAAAAGGATCGAGTTAGAGATTTGGCTATGTTTTGATTGAAGAATAGAGAGCAGTAATCTACACCTTTAAATTATTTTCTTGGGTCATTAAGGGATCCATGCATGCATTAAAGGCGTGATAAATTTTACAGAATTAATTTTTTTAAAAAATAGAGTTTAAATTCTAAATTTTATATTTATAATTATTCTTATTACTAGGCTATATATGTAAACATAACAAATTCCACTCCTCTTTCCAAGTTCCATCAGTCCAAACATGATTTGTCTTTGTTTTGATTTAGTCTTCATCAATTTAATATAAGAATCCATGACAATGAACACTTGAAAAAAAAAAAAAATTCAACTAAAATTTATTTGATCCAAATATTAGACTAGACGAATAACTCCTTTCACATTCTGAACTTCGGGTAAATAAATAGCTTCTATAAAAGTCTTTATTAGGATTAGAGGAATAACTCCTTTCACATTTGGACTTCTTCAAAACAATTTAAATTCAGTTTGCCCCACCCCAACTCTCACTTTCTTTCAGCTGTCACAGCCTGTAAAATTCATGAGTCTTACCCTTAGAAAAGGTTTAAACAAATCCACTTCATACGTCCCTTCGATTAAAACCAATATATCTTCTTGAGCTAATTAAGGTGTTGTATCTCTTCAATTATAGAATCAAATATGTATTGGTTTGTTTGCATTTAATGTAGACAGTGGCTTTGCATTTATTTGTAGGCAGCCGCTTCGGTATAGAAAAGAGGTGCATGTTCCCATCTAGGCTTATCTGTTTCTGCCGCGTTAATGGTGTTGCAATAATTTTCCTCAATAAGCAAAGATCTAAACTACACAAAGTTCCAACCTGTAGTTGCGTCATGTTACTCATAAGCCTTCTCATTTTCCTCTGAGAATGGTACGTTGTTGTATAATATGGTGGAGAACTAGTCCAATCGGTAGCCACTTATCTTTCTATAAGGATACACTTCGTCCATCATTCACCTCCTAGGAGGGGCCTTTAT